>JAGVSQ010001659.1:0-28033 GCA_022683975.1 Rhyacophila evoluta | reverse complement strand
AGAACTCACTCCCCATAGAAAGTCGGACATCAATTTTTGTACTCCCGGAAAGGTTGAACATATCTAAAACCAAGTGTCACACTTGTACATAATGTTCTGCACATGATAACCGTACCTCTCGCACTCGAATTTCAAATTTTAAAAAGTTTGGAAGCATATATTTTTCTATATAAGTGAGTATATTTCAAGCAACAAAATAAATCATTCATTGTGTTGACTCCACGTATCTGTGACAGAATTTTTCAAAGATTATTACTAAACGGTCACATATTCCTGTGACGTTGGTGAGAATAAAAACACCAATAAAAAACAAATGAAGAATTTTAAGCCCATAATTCAAACATCATGAACAGGTCAAATATTGACACACCGAGTTTATTACTAGAGAACTATTGTATAATTGAAAATAAGCATCTAGACATTTAAAATTGCTTTATTTCATAAATTATTTTTACAATATCTCTGAAGCAACAAATATAATTTTTCAAGTCCTATTTTAAGCTACAAATATGACGAGATATTAAAGTGAAAAATCATAATCTTAAATTAAGCCCTCTTTATTAGTATAAGTAAGAAATAAATGCTCACGTGTTGGATTCCTTAGTGTTAATAAAAAATCGCATTCAGAAAATATTATTTTTATATGCCTGACTTTCGGCTTTAACGGACACCCTCTCATCAGCATTAGTCTGTTATATCAAGGTTCTACTGTATTATGAAAATCGAGGCCAGGAGAGCAATGTGTGATTTAGGATAGAAATAATATTATTTTGACTGACAAAATTCCTTATAAAGCTCAATTCGAAGAGTTTATTTAATACTGCTATGATACAAATATAGTGTTGTTGTCCAAACAGCCGACATTGATATAATATATAGCAAATCGTACTACAGCTGTCCACTAATCATACGAAATTCTTAGATTCTTGCTACCAAAAAAAATTATCTTACACAATATGGTATAGAAATATATGTATTTGGTATTTGAGTAGACTTAAAACTAAATAGCCAACATAGAATCACAATGCTGTTAAGTGTTATGTATTATATGAAATAAAATTTCAGCAAAAATGTATGGCAGTGGAAATTGTAGGACTGATAAGATTATAAAGCAATCGAGGATAACTTTATTCGGCAGTCAATTTACGGAATAGTGACGACAGTGAAATAGAAGACATTTGCCAGCTCAATATCTGCCGTCACATTGGCTTCACTCCTGACATCATCACGCGTACATCAACAGTGTATGTTAACAATGTATTTTTTTAAAAGTGAAAAACTCTACCTGGCCTCATCTCAATGAAAAAACTTAGTCAAGCTTGTAGTGAATAAATGTGTAAGAAAAGCTACTGAAAGCAACTTACTCATTTCCTCGCCCTCATGATGCGCATTGTGATTCTGCCCATCGGTCATGCCCGCTTCCTCAGCTTCTTCTTTTTCCAATATCTATAAACATTGATATATAACACAAGTAGTACATGAGTTTTACTTACAAAACCAAACAGTAAATATTTAAAAAATGAAAGTGTATTGAGTCATTAGTTGATTGATGTAAAGTTTCAAAAACAATTTTTCAGATGATGTTAAAATCAAACACAGTGATAGGCAGCAACTTATAGCGTTATCGGCACTGTAACCCATTGTAATTTTTGGGTGTGTTCAGGAAATATTTTCAATAACGTCTGTCTGCAAGCTCCTA
Organism: Rhyacophila evoluta; assembly: GCA_022683975.1. NCBI lineage: Eukaryota > Metazoa > Arthropoda > Insecta > Trichoptera > Rhyacophilidae > Rhyacophila > Rhyacophila evoluta. Next base: position 26,334 of record JAGVSQ010001659.1, on the reverse strand, counting down.
CCTTAAATTCCTCACACGCCAAACTTGGCGAACATGCCACATATTTGTCATTCCTAATTTAGATTGTACTAATATATTTATACAGATATATTGGCATCTTTCAATTATTGTTGGATCATTTATGCAAACCTTTCGTGTGAGATCATGGAGAATAGTTTCAGCCTGCAAAGTGAAATGCATCTCCTTGTTGTGTAACCAGTGTAGGATGAAATGGGGTCTGGGAATGTTCCCGTTGGAGGCGCACGTGGGTCGCATCGACGGAACCAGAGGAATGTCTGTCTCCGCATTTATCGATGCCGCCAAATGGAAGTGCAGCCCTTAAAATCAAATTTATACAATATTAAATTTAAGAGATGATATGATAAAATATTTTAGTGTATTTTCCCATGTGTACTAGAAAAACACAAAAAAATCCCTGATTTCAATACGCAAAATAGCTTTTAAACACAATTAACTTCACAAAGTGTTTTTGCGATCTAATGAATGTTTCCTTAAGAATGATGATATGAGCACCAATATACAAATTAGATTCATCTCGATAGATGAAATATTTCATTTGTCGAATGAAAACTTATTATATATTTCATTTTACTTGACACAATTAATAATTTTTTACCAATAATTAACAGTAAACGACATTAAAGTAACTTAAGTGCGAAGACGTCTTTTTAATTTGTGGTTTTTTTTTAAATGATGCTACCTCATGGTAATAAGCCATGTCACCGTCCATAATAGTAAAAAGTCAGTAGCAAAGAGATTGACTACTGGCAAGTATTCTGGAAACTATTGGATTAAGGACCAAACATGGGAAAATTTGTTTATTTTTAATACTAAACAAATTGATGCAGTGAAAAAAAGAATGATGACATAGTTTTAATTTTTAATAATTGATGATTAAAATCTATTGAATTTCATAATCCTGTTGGTAACATTATGAATACAATAACAGATCTTGCTAACTTCACTGCAACTAATATTTATATTACAGTCATATTTACCAGCGGAAGAAGAGTTAGATTGGTAGTTATTGTGAAAGTCATGAACGCTGTAAGTGGACGGCAGCGTTGGAATGGGCATCCCACCCTGCTTTGAAGATTGAGCAGTCCGACGAATATGGAAACAGGTTCTAAAAAGAAAAAAAAAAGAGATAGAAATAACGAAAGTACTAATATTGCAACAGGAAACGGCAAGTCATGATAAAACAAAATCTGCTTTATCAAATAGTTTGGACACATGTTTGCAATAATGAAATAAGAGATTTCTCACGACAAATCAATGAAATAAAGCCCACTACACTTACTTCATATGTTTAAGTCTCTGCATAAAGCGATGTTTATGTCGATGCGCCCGATGCCTTGCAGCATGAGGCTGTGTCCTCCCGCCGCCTGGACCCCACCCTTCTTCTGGGGGCAGGGTCTCCGCCCAGACTCGGCAAATGTTATCCAAACATGACGTCACCAGCATATTGCCAACACTTCCCCTAGTGAATTTAAAAATATAATATAACAGTATCTTGGGTAGTGGTTGCGGATGAATAATTTGAAAAGTTATTGTTTTGAATATCATTATTTTTCAATCACCTTTACGTCATATATTAGAAAATATCCTGTGATAATATACTTAACTTACTATGCCATGAGCTATGGTGGTGGATCCTAAGCATCCAGTTAAAAATGTATATTTTAAATTCAAATTATGCAAAATCTGCTAGACCACTTATTTTATTATATATTAAAAGTCAAATAATATAAAGTAAGTGCAATAAATGAAGAAAGAACATCAAAAACAGAGAGAGATGATATTCTCAGGCAGATATCATTCGAATACTGAGAAGGCCACTTAAAGCACTCCCTCTCTTCACTTCTGAGACACAATAACATCATTCAAATAAGTAAACAACGTTACCCAATACACACATACCAACATCACCTAAAATACATATATACATGCCAGTCCTAGATTTAATACAAAAGAATTATTTCTATTGATATTGGTCAATGTTTTTATTTTGTAATGATATCATTTAAATTATAAAAGTTTTTATGAGAGATACATACATTATGAAGACCTTGCAATCAGCATATTTAGAGAAATAGAATAAAACATAAGTTCTGGTCACTCGCTATCCATCACGTCGTAACAGATGTTCAACAAATGATGATAATGGTGCAGATGAAATAGGAAACTCAACTCACTTGGGCATATATTTACTGGTTTTCCTCCATGAAAGGTGAGTAAGAGCTCTTGGATGGGCTACATAAATGAAACCATAGTTCAACTCTGTCGTGCTGGAAGGTTGAGCTTGTTCATTAGTCTTCGCTGAGAACAGAACTGAAATCAAATAGTCATAAACAATCATCTTGATTTTCGGAGTAGGCTCCTTTGATGAAGTTGAAAGAACTCTCAAATATTAAAGTAACAGGTCATATAGACACTAGAGACATTCAAAATAAGGCTATACGATAGACTAAATACACATTAAAAATAATCAGTCATATATTTAATATTTTCCACTGCAAACACTGTGATTAATTCTAAGCAGGTTAAATAACTCGCAGGTTAAACATTCATATCTTTAAATACTTAACTGTATACTTTCTTAGTTATTCTTTTATAAGTTTCTTCTGTGGTTATATTGAGATCATTCATATGGGCGGTATGACAAAAAAAATGTAATAATTTTACTACTTATTCTACATTTCGTAAGATTTTATGTTCATGTTTGTTTGGACAACACATAGCCAACAGATCAACCTTCTAGGATCTCCTTGAATGTGAGATATATGAGTAACGTGCATAAGATAATTAAAGGAAGATGTTGCTTACTTTTGTTCTGGTACCAAATTTTGACAAGGCGGTCATTTTTTCCGGATGTGGCAAAGAGTGTACCATCTGGGGAAAACGCCAAGTGATACGCAGGAGTAGCTGTGTGACAGCGCCACACACAAACCCAACTCTGCAATAAATGCATTAGTGTTATTTCTAAGTAATAAAAACTCTGCACCTAAAATACGATAAATAATAGCACTCCTTTAAGTTGAGAGCCTATTTTGAGGTGTCCTGATGTGGCTCACTTTCAAATACTGATAAAATCAGACATACTCATCAATATATCTGCTTTTATTGTGATTTATCTATTACTAAAAAACAAAAAAAGCTTGACTAGATACGTTTTGTAAGATCCTAAAATAGTATCAGATGAGTTAAATCCAGCAATACTACAATTTTTTTTACAAAAGTGGAATTATAATATATATTTTTGCAAAAGCTTTCATTTTTTTTTAAATGATTGATAGCAAGAGTTGACAGTAAATACAGAACAGGCAATCATCGTATTCTCTTAGTCAAATGAAATGTGGATCATCATTTAATATTTAATTTGCTCAATGTATCCATAACATATCTATGCATTTTTTCTATTATATCATACGCATTGTCTATGAATAGCATTTCTACCAACATTACAATTAAGACACTCTGTCATCATTACTTGTAACAGTCACAGTGCAACGACGCATCTTAAGTTTTACTTTTTCTACTTCACATCACTTACTTGATGATAGTAAAATTTACTTACGGTATCTTCCTCTTCTCCGGCGGGTTTGTCTTTGTCTCCTCCACCAATTTCGAATGTGACAGTGCTGGCTGAAAGCCCAATTTAGGTACAATTATAATTATATGTAATTAAAAAAAATAATTAAATTAATTCTGCAGTGTCAAGTCAAAAGACGGAGTCGAGAATATATTAACATTCGATAAGCATGAATCAGTGGTACATAAAATATACTATTGTACACATACTGCCCTACTAAGTAAAAATACAATATAAATATAGGGAATGTAGGATGATTTTACTTTAAATTTACTGTAATAGTAAATATTTTAATCTAGTTAGATATAACTTATAAATGTTTGATGTGTAAAAAAATTCTTCAGCTCGATGCTGTACAGATAGATTCACAAATTTATGAAACTGTGTGTCTATCATTTCAATTTTATAAGAACTTCTCAGCATTTATTTACTAATTCTTACTTTTAAGATACAAAAAGGATTATTTTAACATCATTTACTGACAGTGAAATGGGTTTACTCGGACTTGATACATTTATATTAAAATTGTATAAAATACAAAAGAATGATCTAACTTTAGCTGATAAGATCAGTTTATGTTGCATATTAAAAGAGTTTGTCATTCGTGTGAACTATAAGATTTTCACATTCACCAATTGTTTATAGACTTTTACGCACTAATCTGATCAAAGAAAATTTCAATGCTTACGTTGTTCTTCATCGTGAACTCCTGCCTGGTGCCACAGCTGCAAGAGGGCTCCCCCTGTGAGCAGTCGGGTGCCTTCCAAATTCCACGACAGAGCTGACAGAGGACCAGCCGCTGTTAACCTCCCCGTTTGCACCCACCTGTATTCCAAGCCCTGGACAAACAATATTCAATTCATGATTCTACAGTTTCTTCTTCAAATTTTTGTTATATATACATTCAATATATTACAAATCAAGTGTGCACCGATCACAAAATATCTATAAAAAAATAATCAAGTAGGACAATATTGAATCTTGAAGGCATTTACCTACTCTCTCACAAGTGTTTCATCTGTTTCTACACACCTAAAATAAATCTTAGGGAAAAAACTAGAAAAACTTCAGTAGAAAATAAGCAATTGATGTACGTTAAAAAATCTTGCAGGCGATGGGTGGTAACTATTTATACCACATAAACAACGAATATAGACAAATTAATAGATGAAAAGAAAATAAATGTTAGTTAACAAGTTAAAAAGTTAGTTAATAATTTATTCATGTTACTGTATGATAAAATCAAATTAATAATACAGAACCCACAAAAAAGGACAGAAATAGTTTGAGAAAGAAAAGAAAACAATCATTATTCAAAGGCAGTCAGTCAAGCATATTTTATTCCAAAATTCATTGGATAGTATCCGCCTTAACTGACTCACTCAAGATATTGTACTACAATATATTTTGCACATTCTTGAATTGATGCCTTCAAAATTAGTTATTGCCTGTCTGCAATAAAGTTTTTCCCAAATTTCTACAAAACATCTAGTAGTAGCTGTGTTACATTTTTCAGTTTGTTTTGTTATATCCTCAGAGAAAGGATGAAAAGGGGAAACACAATGACTGCAAATGAACTGAGTAGATGAAAGTTTAAGCATCATAGATTTTGTATAGAACTAATTATTTACCTGTATGGGTGTGAATCAACATTAATTTTTTTAAGTGAGTAACAAATAATAAAAAATGCATACTGGACACATTTTAACATGTATTGCAGTGGACATTGCACAATGCAATCGGGATCAACAAACTTGTTTCAGACTGTGACCCCTTTGGAGGAGTTGGACAATAATTTTTAATCAATAAACTCATTTTGGGATGTTGCCAAAATGGTTTGCCTAGTCTACGCAATCCCGAGCACTGAGAGCATTTTTGTTGCAGTGTGTTAATCTTAGACAGAAGTCTGGAACCTGTGACTCACATTTCATTACTTCTATTAAAATAAAAATCCGAATTTTATTAGCTAAATTAGATATTATTGTAAGATTTGTTGAGTTGATTTATTATAGATTACACTATGATCACAATTATTTATCTGATTTCACTGCTAGTGTTAACTGATTCAGATTAAAAGCTAAGTCAAATATTGTTAGACACTACGTATCAATTAAAGAAAGGCAAAAGGATCTAACCCGTACAAAACCAATTCTACAAGAGCCACAAAAACATTTATTTAATAATTTTGAGTTTAAGTCAATCCTTGAACTACGTGAAGACTGAAATTGTTGTTTTATTTACCCAATCTGATATTAATTTAACAAGTTATTTAAGAAAAACCAACAAAATTGATGTGGTGGAGGAGGCTTTTTTTCTGGTCACAAATTTCACAGGCTCTGCTTTTTTCAAACTTAAAAGCTAAATTTAGATACTAATTTTGTAGTTGTATCTTAAATTCTTTTGATAGAATGCGTATTGGCATTAGAAGTATATTCTCCAAAGAATATTTGTAAAATTATATGATCTAAAACACCCATGAAGTTTTTTGTATTAAAAATTAATGTCTTCATTTACTAGCGGTCTCAGATATTCAAAATTTCTTGAACCATATATAAAATGGATAAGTCAAAATCCAATATGAATATTCTAAGTTTGGAGAGGACAAGAATTTTTGAAGACATAAAGTAAGGGAAAAACCAGGATTACAAAACATGAATTAATAAAAAAAATATGAAAAATGAAAAACTGTAGTAGAGCGAATTTGTACATTTATTCTTTAATGAATGCGATTATTCGAAAATATTAAAAATGTGTGTGATGTATCTTTATTTGATCAGTTTTAAAAGATTTCTCATCCCTGAACTATACACTTACTATGTCCTCGATACGTACAGTGTGTATCACGCTGGTGATAATTTTTTACAAACAATTTGACAATTCCTTCTCGCAGAGACAAATTTTTTTGGCAAGTTCGAAAAAGAAGCGCTAGATTTATTTCTTATGAAATCAAAATGGCCGTGTTCCAACACCAACACTGCCTGCTTTAAGCATTGTAACACATGAGTAAACCAAACTACCTACTCCGAATTCTGTCAATTAATAACCAAAACTTTTAGATCATTATATTTTGGTGTTTTTACTAATATTTTTCTAAAACACCTTTTAAACGATTTATTTGTAGAGCTGCTTGTGAATGACACATCTTTAACAGATCTGAAGAAAAAATACTGGAGCTACATGTTTTACAGTGTAGATCTCATACTCCAATTGAATTGACAAATTTTCTTGTGAGGTTTATACGATATATTTAAATGACTCTAAGTTGTCAAATTGATACATAGACATGCATATAGTTATGATGCAACAAGATAGCATTATTAAGTAATTTTCAGCTAAAAATGGAGTCACCGAAATGTGAAGATTTATCTAGACATATTAGTTTCAATGAAGATCAATTGTCAGCTCATTCCGTAAACCAAAAGGTAAAAAAATTGCCATATCTAAGTAAATTAAAAACAGGTCAATTTTGTAACTAACTTCACAACTATGTCTGTGACTTCAAAACTGAATCTAAAAAATCTTTGTACTTATCTCCTTGTTCATCAAGATGATAATACTTCAAAGCCACTTATCACAAAAACAATAACAGTAGATTTTGCTTAAAGAACTACACTTTGATCTTAGCCTTGAGGCCGAGAAGCGATTATTCACAGTTAACAATATATATATATAGAATTAGAAATAGTTTATGTATTAAATTAACCCGTAGATCGCCTTAAGCACATATGTGCGCTCTACGTAGACGATCGCCATAAGCGCAGCTGTGCGCGCTTCGCAATATTCGAAAAATGTATTTCAAAATTAATTCCGATTTTCTCACAACGCATCTATGAATATTTTAAAATATTAACAAACCAAAAAGAATCGTGTATACGGTGTTTAGGATCGTAAAATACGTGGCGTACCGGCGAGCTGTTTCTAAAAACATGTGACATAATAGATTTTCACTACATCCAATATTCCTCATGATGACAATTATCATAACATAATAAAAAGCAATGATCATACTCATAAGTAATGTTGTTACAATTTTGTTTGTAAGCGAGTTAAAAAATTCACAGTATGCATGTTTTGTATTGTCTTTGAGTATATTAGTTATCAGGAACATTGACTTGTAAAAATATCTATTATACTTACATGAGAGCAGCTGGTATGAATGAGTGGCGTGGGTTCGAAAATGCAGACTTCGCTGTTGTAAGCGGCAGCAATCTTTCCTGTATCGGTACTGCAGTCCAGAGACGTGATGCGAACATAGTTGTGAACGGCTCCAGGAATTATCTGCACTCGCTCAAAGTTCGATGCCAATATCACAATGTTGCAGCCAGCAGCATATGCCTGCAGGGAAAACAAAAATTAGTTCTTTGGGTATGTGTGGAATAGTCTTAGTTATTTTTAACAATTTAAAAGTGGGTTGCCGGATAACTGAGATCCATATACTTCTCTTTCGAAGAGGACATCTTCACACTGTGTAGATCCATATGCTCCATGTTGGGAGCGGACATGGTATAAGAAAAAGTTCATTTTCCAATTTCATATGAATGTATTCATATAAATGATTTGTGTCAGTAATTAACAAAAAATATGACATCATACAAGTGTTACTTTAAATACCTGATTATCTATGATGACTTGCGATTCTTAATTAGTGGTCGATACTTTAAACTCCTGTTTGACTCCGGAGTGACTTTAAACTCAAAATTATTAAAAATTTGTTACCATTCCTATTTATAATATATATCGACTGTATTAAGGGAAAAGGACGAAACCCTCAGTTTTTCCAAAATAGTTTTTTTTTCGATAATCACGATATATGAAATTAATACATGTTCTATCAAAAAGATGTAAATGTCGAATTAGTATCTAAATTTAGCTTTTAAGATTGAAAAAAGAAAGGCTTGTCAAATTTGCGACTAGGAAAAAGAATTTCCACCACATCAATTATATTGGTTATACTTAAATAACTTATTAAACTAATATCAGATCGGATAAATAAAATACCAGTTTAAGTTTTCATGCACTTCAAGATTGTCTATTTAATATTTTGACATAATTATTAAATTTTGAAATGTTTTTTGTGCCTTCTGTAAAATGTGTTTTGTGTAGGTTACGCCCTTTTGCCTTTCTAAAATCGATATATGTATTTGTATGAATGTTCACAACTCTCCAATTCAACTCTTTTCAGCTTTTAGCTGTATTTAAACTGATTTTTGAAATAAAAAAGTGTATGGTAAACATATTTTAGAAATGTAATGTACAAATATGTCAAGATATGTTTTAATTAACAGTAAAATTGATTACTTCAGTCGTAATTACAAATTTTAATAATGTATTTGGTGATATATAGTTTATACTTCAATTGAGTATGCTGAACTTAAACCTCATCTCAGACTCAGCACCATTTTCGCTCAGCAATACGGTCTCCAGGTTTTTGTTAATGAATAAAGTGACATATATATATGCCATTTTCCCAAGTAGCGTAGAGGTTAAGGTGCGCGCTTAGCAATCAAAGGAATTTGGGTTCGATTCCTACATCTGTCGGATTTTAAAAATCCAAAAATGCAGGACTGGATGCGCATTGGATTGATGAATTGTTTAACAAACAATCCTTGTGAAAAATAATCTGTCAAGACGTCTTCACATTGCGGAGATCCATATACTCCACTTTCGAAGACAATATCTTTCCAATGTGTAGATCGATATGCTCTATTTCAGGAGCGAACATGGTATAAGATAATAAAAGATGTAGGTATATTCCATTATTTTTTCGCGATCAGGGAATTGTCTTCCACATTTTCTGAAAAGATATTGCAAATAATTGAGAATTACTCTACTTCTATAGTGTCAATACGATCCACCCACCCCATCCTGACACCTGGTCTTAATTGAGTATATTCTGGAGCTTTGAAATCAAGAAGCGATATACTTTATTTGACAGGAATGTCCCGGGAGTGAATATAAATTACCCAAGACAAGAAGTGGTCTGGACTCAGTTTGGTTATCTCCATGCCCCATTTAAAATTTGGAAAAAAACATGTATATGTGTCTACTCTTAGTCGATGTGTCCTACCTGCCCTGCAAGGTTTTTATTGCTACTATCATCATAACTAAGTACTAATAAGACTATATCAGGCCTCGGGCTTCCAGAATAGAATATTATAGCTCCAGGATTAAAAAAATCCAAAGATACAGGTCTATATTCCCAATGGATTGAGGAATCGGTTGATAACCAATTCTTGTGAAAAACTCCATAATTAGTAACAATGCAAAGGTTCATATACTGCATTCCAAAAGTGGATATCTTCAGACTGTTGCGATCCATATGAACCGCTTTTAATGAGCTAAAAACAATGAAAAAATACATCATAGTGTATTCCACAATGCCCACATAATAAGTTTGGCCAGCAGCAAAGCAGTCATCGGCATAAGACTTCAGAATGTCGAATGTTATATAAGTAATTAAATTTTCATGTTATTGAAAAAGAAAACTGTTAGTCTAATTATATTATTCAAACTGAACAAAATTAAAGATCTATTTAATTATCACATTTTGTGATATTACTCTGCTTATAAAACTTTACGCATGCCTTTGCATAATATTTTGAAACGATTGCTCAATTTAATACATCTTGTAAACAAAACAAACCAATCAATATAGTGTCAATTCGATGTGACTAAAACATCACGTAGATAGGTATACACTTATTTCTTACTGGCACTGAATTGATACGTCACTGTGTGTCACCCATATGTCAGAGACCAATTAAGACACTGTCAATACCAACTTGTTATAAATGCGTCGAGGGTCAGAACACTGATGGATTTCTACACTTGAAATCAAACTTGGTACTTATCACAAATCTATCGAATATTTTCCATGTCTTCATCACTGATCAGATATTTTATAGAGATTTCAATAACTTGCAAACCGACTCATAAATCACCTACATTATAAAATTTTGATATAAGAAGTTTTTTATACTAAGATACTCAAGACGGAGTTTCACTGAGAGTTTATTATTGTATGACACATCATCCATATTTGTTATCCATCTATATCAGAGCTCCGTAACATTTTTTCTTTCACGCCACACTCCATGTTTTTTTTTTAATTTGCGGCACACCACAAGTAAGACATGTCACCATATTGGCGGCATTTTTCATGTTTTTCTTAAGGTGGAGATATGCCCCACGGCACGCCCAACATCATCTCACGGCACAGTGGTTACAGAGCACTGATTCTACATGATGTGTACTAGTAGATAGTTTTCAAGTAGCTAATATATATAATATATTATAGTGGTCTAATTGAGAATTCTGGCTCTCTGGCTAATATTGCTGTGTATCCCTGATAACTAGCTCAAAAATCGGGAACATCAGCTGTTTTCTATTCCAAAGTGCAGAACTAGCTTGCCAGTAGTCATGCCAATACTTAGGGCAGTGATGATTTTTAACGAAATTGCCTCAGTTATTATTTAGATGAATGCTGTTGTACATTTTTTTAGAATAGAATATGTCTAACTTCCTTCTCTTCTTCCTCTTTTTTGTTTGTTTTCACTTTTTATTACTTGTATATTATAAATAAGCTTAACACTTTATTTTATTATTATAGTATGTCGTGTTATGAATGATTTAAAACATAGGTTCCCATTCTTTTTGCCATACCACCCTTTTCGAAAAAAAATAAAAACTCAAAATTACCCACCGCCTTCTTTTTTTTTTAGTTCGTGAAATAGTAGCCAGCGGGGTAGGTCTCAATACTTTGAACGCTGTCTAAATGCCTACAAAATTATAAGTGGCCCTTTTTTTAGCTTGCCTAATGTAATTATGAATATCTTCTACAAGGAGCCAAATGCTTCTGATCCTACTACCACTCCCCTTGACAGCCTCAACGCCTACTTTGGGAACCTATTATTGAAACCAATAATTTATAATATTCTCAACATTTTAATATTAATTAAACTATTTCTTTCTACAAAACCTAAAAAACTACAAAAAGTGTTTCAAATGACAAATTACTCTTATAGTGAAGTGAGACATGAGTAATAAATAATTGCATAGCCATTCAAATTGCCTACTGTTTATTATTGACCAGTGTTTATCTATTTATCAAGTGATAGATATATGAAAAAATATATTATTAAACATCATACAAATGAAATACTCAGATAACAGTGTAGTAGATCTGTCATGGGCACGCTTCTCTCATAAATGATAACAGACATGTGTCATATTTAGTAAATAGAGATATCTCTTCTATAAGCATGCTAAATATGGTTGAATCTTTATTTACTCAGCTAAATGCTAAAAATATTTGCTCAGTCGCAGGTTTAAACCCTGTAGCTGCATACAAATTTTAAACACAGGAATCTACTACCCAATGAGTTGAGCGATTGGCTGACATCACATGATCCACATTCCAAGTGGACATATAAATTTCTGCAATGAATCAATTGTAATTTAATAAAGCATTTGGTTTCGATAACTTCAAGTTTAGTAACTTTAGTATGTCCCACTGAAAGTGAAATATATGGATATTCATAATGTGAAGCCTTATCTAGACAGACATTTTTCATGAGAGTTGGTTGTCAGCCAATTGCTCAACTTATTGGGCATCCAATATTGTATCTTTGAATACATTAAAAATCATTAACAACTGTCGAATTTGAATCCATGTCTCCGGCACCATACCGCACGAGCTTACCTCTTGGCCATCGTGGTGATAAATAAATGTTAAATGTATATATACTGACTACGGAAAGGCAAAAGGATGTAACGTCCAGTTTTTTTTCAAAATAGTTATTATCAATAATCACAAAATGCATATAGCGCAATACATGTTCTTTCAAAATGATGTAAACTAAGTTTAATGTTAAAATTTGAAAAAAAGGGGCCTGTAAAATTTGCAACCAGGAAAAAGAACTTTCATCATATTCATTTAATTGGTTTTTCTTAAATAACTTATAAAAATAGTATCAGAATGGGTAAATAAAACAATAGTTTTGGCCTACGTGCACTTCAAAGTTGTCTCTATAAAATAATTTGACTTGGGTCTAAAATCATTAAATAGACGTTTTTGTGGGTACTGTAAAATTTGTTTTGTGTGGGTTACATCATTTTCCTTTCCAGTCGATATATTTTAATAAATGAAAAGATCATGTGTTATAATATTTGAATAGGAGTCAATTTAACTATTTTCCATCTAACTGAAACTTTGTTTGCCAAATGAAAATTGAGACACCTAATTACCATGCAATGTACATGCATATTACAGATTCGAGAGTGCTTAGCAGCTTCACGCATGAGCCACGCTATCGAACGAATTGGAAACAGTTTACAAGTGACGGCATTGACAATTGCACACACACGGATGGCTAATGTGGCAAACAAAGCATTCGGCCTTGACATCAAATAACTACCAATGGAAAATTTGTTATACTCCACACTTGTTTGTGATTTTTGCAAGGAAACACACTAATGTCTCATTAAGTATGAATTTAAACGAGGCAGACCATGTTGACACACAAACTATTCATTCATTTCTTGAATAATATCATGTTAATTACAATTATTACATAATCACTTACATATCACGATCAATCAATTCCCTTCAAGTACTTATTAATCAGCTGTAAGTTCATACAACCGAACCCATATATATTGAAGAGACACATTCACCCAAACATTTTTTATTGGTATTAATTTTTAAATGCATACCCTATTTGAGGGGTATATTTCCCGAGAGAGCTTAATCCACTAAGCCAAAATTTAAAAAAGATTTTGAACAGGTGTTTTTTGTATAGAACAGGTTGGCTAACCCAAATTGCACCATGTGCTGCATTGACATCTTAAAATTGCCCATAAATAAGAATAGTTGCAAATTTTGTGCCAATATTTTTTTTGATATATCTGGTCTGGCTTTACAATGGTTATGTAATGTTTTTTGTGATTAAAGTGATTTTAAGTGATTGATGTGAATTTTGAATTCAGACGTACACGGAAAGTGTTCAATCAGTATAAATACCACAAAAATGATATCAAAACTATAGAGAAAGCACGTATTGAACCAGCAACAAAATATGTTTGTACGACAATGAAGACATAATTGCTTTGTTTATTCTCAAAGATGCTTCAAGCTTTAATTTTATATTATAGATATAGTTTTAGAGTTTTAGAAATTATTACAGCAGGCCACACAAAAGGACGCCACAGGTTGACCAGACCTGTGTCATCTATACCAGACAGGTATAGATGAACCATATAGCATGTAAACCAGGAGAAAAAATCGATTTCAAAAACATTGAAAACAAAAATAAACACTGAAAAACATGCTATATGCTAATTTTGTACGACACAAAAAAAATATATTTGAAATGTTCAACTTTAAATTTTGACATAATGAGTTCACTTTAGAAATATAATCTTCATTTGGACTAGAACATTTTCTCTATGCATCATGCGGCCGCATACTATAGCACAGAAAACATCCTCTTACCATATGTACTTACTTCAAGTACCAAATGTAGCCAAGTTGCAGCTTCACGATACCTCGGTTAGTATGCATGATTTTTATTATGACTTAACCTCATAATAGACTTGTTATCAGTTTTATGAGTTCAAAGCGACATCACTGTCGGTAACTTCAAGAATTTACATTTTAAAATCATTAATACAAAAATATATTGTTATCTAGATAAAAGTACACGGGTAATTTTAAGTTTACATATGTAAAGAAAAAGATAAAATATGTTGATAGAATATGTTATCATTTTATCAAAATGAACCAGTTCTGATATCTTATTAATAAGTTAACAAAACACTGTTGTTTTATTTTTTCTATATACCATGTTCGCTCCCAAGAATTGTTTGTCAGACAATTACTCGACCCAATGGGCATCCAGTCCTGCATTTTCAGATTTAAAAAATCCGACAGATGGGGATTCAAGCCCCCATTCCCCGGATTGCTAGGCGCGCACGGTACCAACTACGCTACCGAGGAAAAGCATTTAATGGAATATCAAATTGACTAATGAAAATCATTGAGTAAGGATTTTTGTCTATTTTTTTTCTGATAAAATTAATATTTTTCTATTTTGAATTGCAAAAAAAATAATTATGATTACGAGTGTACCTTATACAAATAGTATGTTTTGTTATTTCATTATATGAAAATAATCATCATATTTGAGAGGAGTATGGACTGTCACACAAAGGTCTAGAATATCATGCACTGTGATACGGAGAAGTGCATGCAGGGTATATTTACAGCAAACAAAAATATCTGATGTAATAGAGTTCGCTATACCCAGTAAAAATGGGTAAGATATACTGACCTTGTAAGCTTTTGCTTTTACACAACTAACGGCAGAAATTCAATTTTGAGAAAAGAGTTTTTCATATTCTTCATTGCTGCTTAATATTTATGTTTTAATTAATAGACAAAAAAACAGTAACTCAATGTTTCTAAGCAAAAAGGCAGCAAATGAGTATCGCATACTGTGTTTTTACTTATGAATTATTTTTTAATGTGTTCTGGCTTTGAAGAACTTCCCAGTTTTGCAAAAGGAAAAAAACACATTACGACGATTATATATTACAATAAATCGTTTTCTATTTATATTCTTATGAAAAATTTCATTTAGTATATTGCCTCATACTTATTTTAATTTATGTTTTTTTTATAGTAGCTCTGTTTTTGCTTATAGAGACAGTATACGGATTAACAAAATAGTTAAGGCTTATGAAAGTATGTTCCAGCACAATACACAAGACTAAAAATGATGGAACCGGAAGATTGATGCAACTTGATGATGAATTTGAAAATATTTGAGACAAATGATTCCATGACAACCGCACGCATGACAGCTGCTCACATGACAAGTGCTCCCATGATAAGTAAGTGCTCACAAGATATCTTTGTACACATTGAAGTACTCACATTAACACAGGAATTAATATTAAGACATTTTATATTTAATTTACATAATTATAGTTTAGGTAGATTTTTATATTTTATTTGAATGATACATAGTCACCCTACTATACTATAATTACGTAAATTAAGTATAAAATGTCTTTATATTAATTTCTGTGTTAGTGTGGGAACATTAATGTATACGCAGATGTCTTGTGAGCACTTGACATGTGAGCAGCTGTCATGCGTGCAGTTGTCTGGTTGCCGAGACACACATGAAAATTCGATCTAACCCAATGGGGAAACGCACCAACTCCCCTTCATGCTTTCAGCCTTGGCGATATTTCACGTTTTCTTATGTATTGATTCTTATTTAGTAGTTTTCAATAAAATACTTTCAAATTACACCTTTCCATTTTCTTCTGTTTTACGTAAAGCCTGTATATAATTTATGTACGTATGGCTAACTAACAAAAGAATACAAGTAAGAAATGCATGGAAGTCACAATCAATATCTTGGTAAAAGTGGTGTTTGAAGTAAAACATTCCTATTAAAAACTACAAACACTAAAAATTTTATTGAAAACCAAAAAATCAATTAATTAAATGAAAATTATTTTAACATTTAAAAGTTATTAACTGCGTCGCCTTTTCCTAAAACTAAAATCCTGTACAGATGGGCATAATATGGACACCACAATGCCACCCGATAATAGTGATTTCTACAAGAATTAATGATGTGGTGTTCTTTTATCCCATATTTAGGGTACATGAAACATACGTTATAACCAATGGTGCTCTGATCAACTGGGTTTTTATTAAATATTTTTTTCAGTTTTCATAAAATAAGTTTTCTATAATATAAATAAACACATCTTTCGATATGTTCAGTGTTTCATAAACTTTTTAGGGTAAACAATAGAAAAATGAGACTTTTTTTTTGAGTTGTTTTATTAGATATAAAACAAGAAATAAAAATGAACAAAGAACATAATAATTCTGTCTACTTACTAAATACCACTGTTGGGGAAACATTTACACATTAGGTAATGTACAATAAGCATTAAATTGACAAGCATACTTTTTATTTGGACTAATGTCATGTTAATTGAATGATTTTTTTCATCAAAAAAGGTCTTATTTGTGCTTTCGTTTTCTTGGAATGTAAGTGGCATAGAGATTAATAATGATAATTGCTAATAAAATGCTACCCATGCACATAAAATTCAATTTAATTAATCTATAAAACTTTTCAGGATAGATGGAAGGAACAAAATGTCAAGATATACTTGATGGCAGCAAAGTAGGAATTAATTATAAGTAGACAAAAAAAATCTTTGGGAAAAGGGGCCAAAGGTAAAAAAAGTTGAAGAGCCTACTGCCTTCAAGACTGATTATTTAAAACCATGGAATTAACATCAATAAAAATATTCCAAATATTAATTCAACTCATGATTATTTGTAATTGTAGATGGCACTACAAAATTAAAGTGACATTTAATTTCAATGAATAAATTAATGGTCAGTTTATTATGTGAATTAATTGACGAAAAAAAACATTATATGAAATTAACAGCAACTGAATACAAAGCATACGTCATCGCTTAGAGTAATGACATATTATTATAGCGTTAATGGGTCAGGTAAATGACAAAAAGATTACTAATTAACAACCATCTTAAATATTATATGATTTAATTCAACGATTTTTTACGGGAAGGTCGAAGACACTAAAAGTCAGGTGGTTATCAGTAAATCAGATGACATGGGGCGGTGCCTAACATATTATATTTACGATCTTTCACAAATTACGAATGTTTTATAATCCCCTTATCTATTCAACCTAGACATCTTAGATAGAAAACGACCAACAAATAAGAAACTTACAGAAAAATTTCATTACGTAAGCAAACAATGATCACAAAAATAGAGCCACTCAATCGTTAAGACACAACATTCAAGTAGAACGTTTTAGGAAATAAATGATCCATATTTTTACGCACCGTGAATGGTATTCCTTCAACAGATCCGACTGCAAAACATTGGTCTCCAGCGTTGCACGCGCCACTAAGCACCTGATGACAATTCATAATTCACAAACACTGTTGGTTGATTGAAATCAACCACCAATTTCTTAAAATTACCACTCTACTTTCGACATATCACAAAAACACATAATCAAAAATGACATTTACGTCTAGGGACGACATTTTACTATCATTGGGCACCGCGGCCTTATAAATTTTGATAATCAGCTAGACGGTGTTGCCGTATGACTTAAAGGTGCTGATTAATAAAGAAATTATAATATAATCCTTCAAAATATTTTAATGACACTAACAAATTTAATGACAATTCATTGGAAATTGGTCATGTAAATCCTTTTTTTATTTTCATTTGAGCAGAATTACACCTATAAAAGTTAAATAACTATATTTTGGTATTTTATTAATGTGAAAACAAAAAAACGGGGTAACTCTGGCCATTCTCCTATAAATTATTAAAAAAATATGAACGTTAGGTATATCAGTATAAATGCAAAATTGTCATCACAACAAAATATAGGAAAAATACAATGTAATTTATTTCAATTTTACACATTTGTTAAAAAATATAAATTAAGCGCAATCAACATTTAAAATAAATTCTAGAAGCAATAATAAAATCATATATTATAATATAAAAGACAAATATGCAAATGAAACAACCAAATTTATATATTTTTATAAATTGCATTTTATATGTTATTTTGTTTTTAAATGAATACAAATAAAATACAATGAAAAAATATTGCTTTGTTGAGATGCACGTTTTTAATAAGACTACTTACTTGATGTTAAGAAATATTTAAACCATAAAAATGGCCCAATTATGTGCGAATAAATTTTTGAAAATGAATTTTTTATTCTGAGATTATTGTTCATAATTTTTATAATAGATTTCAAATGGCAACATTCGTTATCATTTGCTTTCGCCGGTTGTGCGTGTGGTAGTTCGTCGTCCCCAAAATTGTGTTAAAATATATTGTCAATCGAATAAAACCAGGATATTAAGGTGACATTGGGCAGCAACTCTATCCAACGATTTGAAGGAAATAGTGGAATTGAAATTACGATAAGGTTAGTGTCAATAAATTCAAATTTGATAACGTTCGTGTCCTTGAAGTTTTGACAACTAATTAAAGCCATACAAAGTTGGATCGATTTCGTATATTGTGTTGTATTTTTGAAAAATGAAAATAAACATGTTTTATAACAGGCCATCGTGGTTAATACCACTACATCCAACTGAGAGAATCTTCTTTAAGTGGGACGTGTATTGAAGTTATCCGAGTAGTTATTGTAAATATTGTTTCAACTAATGACATTTCACATTGTGAAAGCTAGTAAGAAAGAATACGTGTTTTCAAGATTCCTTTTTCGGCATCGACTGCAAATGATTCGATGAAATGTAAAACACACACGGATCTATTGATTGTTAAAATTAATCTAAGAATTGTGCAACGCTATTCTATTTACATAATAATTTGTCTGTGTGTATAACTAACTAGGTTTCGTTAAGTGAGAGACGTGATTAATCATCCGATTCTCCGTAACCGTCCAAAATGCTCCTCCATAATTTACCCTCGTACGTGAAACTCGCTAATAACTTTGTATCAATTCGGATTTTAAAAGCATTAATGTAAAAGTATTCATATATTTTTTAAGCCTCTATTTGTGGCTATATAGTGTGTTAGATGGCCACAGGGTGAAATTAGTTCCAAATACGTTTGATTCGTAGAATTTTATCGTATAAAAAATCGAATTACAAAAAATACATAAATCAATTATTTTTGAATTAGAAAGATCTATTGGGCGTTTAGTAATTGAGTTAATAGATTGAAAGTTATTAAAAGACTTGAGCACTCTGAATCAAATTAACCAGATGTTTAGTGTTTACTTATTGGAAGTTTTTTTATCAATCATTCAAACAATCAGAGCCGGTTCAGATAATGGTTTTGGGGCCCCAGACGGAGACCTCGCCCCGAAAAGAGTCATGCACTTCCAAATTTTGATAGATTTATTTTGTTAATTCCTGTTAAGTAAATTACATATCAATTGTAATAACTTACATATTGCTAATTTTGAGTTATGTAAACGAATGTTGCAGTTTTTACGTACTTTTCGCTGTATAATATTTTTAACCATGAACAAATGTATTTATATTATTTTTCCATATGTTCACTCTTAAAGTGGATCATATGGATGTACACAATGTGAAATTTTTGCAATGTGAAGGTCTTTGATATAATAGATTTTTCGCGAGAATTGTTTGTTAGACACTAATTATTGCTCAATCCAATGGGCATCCAATGCTGGATTTTTTTAAATCGGACATGTGGAAATCGAATCTGTATTCTCCGGATTGTGAGACGCGCACGCTAACCTCAACTCTATCTCTAAGATAATCAATTTACACCAATTTTTGAACCCGCTTTTAATAATGTGAAATTTTGGGTAATGAACGATATGTGTTTAATGTTATTATAAAAGCATACGGAAAACGTGAAAGTTTGAAAGATTATTGCTTTAACATAACGTATAAGAATGTATTTAATGTTCGTATTTTAGAATTTGTGAGTAATAAAATTATGTGTTTTTTCTAATATAAAAACAAAATACGTCTGGCCAAGTTCCAGCCGGCCCTGCCGCCAGTATATTCAATCTGCCTACGGGAATATTATTAGCAAAACTATAATATGTACTATTATGTATTAAACATACTGACAAATTACGTGAATGGTCCTTTATGGACATAACGACTTAATTATATAATAAAATATTACATTTTTTTATATATATACCATGTTCGCTCCCAACGCAAAGAATATGGATCTACACAGAGTGAAGATATCCACCCCGAAAGAGGAATATATGGATCTCCGCAATATGAAGATATCTTGACAGATTATTTTTCACGAGAATTATTTTTCAAACAATTACTCAATCCAATGGGCAACCAGTCCTGCATTTTCAGATGTTTAAAATCCGACAGATGGGGAATCCGCGGATTACTAGGCGCTCACGCTACCAACTACGCTACCGGGGAGACAAAATATTGGTACGATTTAATTTTTTGACAGTGGTGGTATACATGTTTTATAAACGAAATTTGGGATTGGATGTCACATTTATTACACGTGCGAGATAAAATTGATCAAATAAGTATTCTCCAGGTAAATTTTCATTTTAAAACAATGAAATAATTTCTCTTAACTGGTTCAAAACGGAACATCGACAGCTATTGTATTTTTTACACCGCCATTTTATGTTTTAAACGCACTATTTACCATTTTATAAGTGTAATTCAAGGATGACATAACTAGTGAAATAGTGATCGAATTATTATTTCACAATTTGCAATTTTTCGTTCAACTTTTAAACTACGTAATGATACAAATTTCAATATTATATTTCAAACTTCAGTTATACCATTCACAAGACTTTATTTGCACACATACAATATTATTTTATTTATAATTCCTCGCTAAAACGTGCCCTAGCTCTGAAAAAATAATCCTTTCCACATTAATTTACATAAAAAATGTTATCAGATTAACTAGCAGCGTCCACATAAAGTGGCCTGCGTCTATTTTTATTTGTATGTTATTTTTAAACTTAATACTATTAAATGAATAACTTTTAATTTCTTATTCATTTGATATACAGACTTAAAGTATTACACATTATTATCAAATTGAATCCACCTCCTCTTCCTTCATCACTTTTTGGATCCCATAATGTAGCGTTTGTCACTGGGATACGAAAGCACAATATTGAGTCGCTTATAAAATCACTGAAAACATAGATTTAAAAAAGGGTTCATCTTTTCTCCAAACCTTAAAATTCTATTTAACTTATTAAATTTATTGTTCTTAATTGGAATTACGTACACAAATACCTTTATTTATTTAAATGTATAAATAATGTATCGAAATTCATATCTAATTTATTGTTATTTTTATTCGAATATGGTCGGTAAAACTTTTAGTGGATCACGAAGGAAAGTGTAAAAAATACCGGGATAAAGTTGAGAAACGCTGAGCTAGTAGACTTCTGGCTACATTTTTATCGTAGTGACTGTACATTTGTAATGCGAGATTTCATTTTAGAGTCGGCAGAAAGTCATTTTTAGTTGTGACGCCATATTTTTGTTAGGACTTAACAGTGGCGGTCCGA
Source organism: Rhyacophila evoluta (assembly GCA_022683975.1). NCBI lineage: Eukaryota > Metazoa > Arthropoda > Insecta > Trichoptera > Rhyacophilidae > Rhyacophila > Rhyacophila evoluta. Next base: position 4,613 of record JAGVSQ010001659.1, on the reverse strand, counting down.
TAGTTAATTTTTTTGACAATATTGTTCATTAGTAAAGTTTATTTACGCTCCGATTGCTGTATTCTTTTTGATTGCGCATAGGCGTACATTCTATTGGGCTAGAGAGAGCAGAGACCAATCAACAGCTGACTTTAGTGAAAGCAAAATTTATTTTTACATTTGTGTAATTTATTGAAGCTTGTCTATCGCTTGAACAAACAGATAAAATACGAAAAGTATAAGAAATACAATTAACATTACGCGTTTCTGTAGAAATAAAAACGAAAATGATTAGTTGAACTCTGATTATCCGTAATAATCAGGAGATGCTTGAGTCCGGATAATTGAAAAAACTGCATTATTAATTTAACAGTTAAACATAGAAAAACACGTGTAAAAATATATAGCAAATCTACTAGTATATACGTAGGCCACAATTGTTAGTTAGCACTCGCGGCCACTTAAAATATTATAGTTAAATTTTGAATGTTGTAATTTAGAATTTTATTTACGGAATGCAATAGTTTTGGCGGTAAATCTCTTGTCATTTTTTTATGGCTAACGTTTTAGCTTAAACGTTCAAATTTCGCACTGAAAATGGCTTTAATCCATTAAAGATTTTAGAGTGATGATATTTTACGATTTTAAAACTTCTATTTCTCCGCAAAAGTATAGCGTTTTCCTTTAAATTATTTTTGGGGTTGAAGCATTACATTTGAGCACGTTGGTACACTGGATTTAATTCTGCTCGTGTTTCTACCCATGGTGAGATTCATGATGGTCGTCCATTGGATTCCTCAAAAACTCACCTCAAATCAGAACGAGCTCGTATTGATTTGCGCAAAAAAAATGTCGCTGAAGTTTGAGTATGGGCATTCAAATAAATACTGTTTATGACATCGTAATATTAGACAAAACATGGATGTATTGTTACGATCCGGAATAAAACGACAGTCCAATGAATGGATATTTTAAAATGAGAATACACCAACAAAATTGTGATATGGCAAAAAATGATCGCGAGTTTTGTTCTCTCAGAAGAACAAAGATCAGTCAAATCAATAAATATATTAGCTTGTTACTCAAAACTTTTAGAATTGTCTACGTACATATTTTGGTTATTCTTCAGTCAAAACAGCCTATGTCGATACTATCGATAGTAGGGAAGACTAGTGATAGTCCGTTGGTATAATGTTGAACGTATACTTATATTGTAGCCTTGCTTTGTGACTTTCAAAACCAAAAAGTCATTAAAATGTTTATTGCAGAAGACCATGATCAATTCGGCACACGGACAAGTAAACCCCAAATAAGCAGTATTATACTGCACTTATGTACATAATTAAACGTTCATTTTGAGTAGTATATTTGAACAATTATTTTAGTCATCAAATAATTTTTGGAAAAGGCTTATCCATTTTTTTGGTGTAATTTTTGGTAGTTTGTTATTATTGTATGGCTTTTTTTATCAATAATGATTCAAAGTATACTTTACATGTATTGCTTGTCTGGAGTGTTAAAGCGTTACCGATTGTTTGAATATGGCATAATCATTATGTGAGAGTAACTCAATTGTGAATTTGGGATTATGCCAAAATATCTGACATAGACAACTGAAAAGTTCTGCTGCCTAACGTTTGAAGATTTTTTAAACCGTTTTCGCTCCAAAATATGCCGATAAAGTGGATCTCTGCAATGTGAACATTTATTATTTTCGGGATTTCTAAATAGCACCCGAAAGTCTTACAGGATATTTACTAAATGTGCCTTCCATCCACCCGCCCCGTTCTAAAACCTGATCTTAATTAGGCGGATGTCGGATGTCCTATATCGAGAAGCGATCTACTTTATTCGATGGGAATATAAATTACTCAAGACTTACTTGAGCAAGCACGAAAGTGTGTTGAAAACAGTAAATAGAATGATAAATGGAGACATATTTGGTCAAGCGATCACGTAATACACGCTCGTTGTATGACGTCGCAAACTCTTTGAAAGCAATACAATTCACCCTTGTGGTGAACACATCGCATAGTACGGTGGATCCAGCAGTTTTATTGGTTTTTCTTAATCAAATTATTATATTTAAGTATCTCAGATTAGATAAGTAAAGCACCAGTTATCGTCTTCGCGCACTTAATGGTTGTGTACATTTTATATTTTAATGTTGGTCCAAGATCATTAAATAAGACATGTTTACCGTAGACATTATTGTATATGGCTGACATTTTTAAAATGCGTTTTGATATCAATTGTGTGCGCGCGAGCTGCCTTCAGGAAAGACAGCTTAGTTGCTTAGTTGTATGCAGAGCTTAAAAAATGTGCGCAAGCTTTTAATCGAATAGAATGTCTATAAAATAGTATCATGCATTCTTCGTTGATGAATTTGTATAACCTGCGATGTTTCAAGTGGAGACGGAATTCGTTAAGATTGAAGTATTCTCACACCGAGAGCAGCAGACTACCGAGTACTGATACTACTCACAGATGTTTCAAAACTCCGTGCAAAGTCTGCGAGTGAATTAAAAAAAATCTAGAAAGTATCCAACCCACATGCTGTTTTGACAAAAAACTAGTTGAGGACATACATGAAATAATCCCCGTATTACATTATTCATTTTAAAACTTGATTTGAATTAATTCGATTAATAATAATATATTAATCAATGAGGTTTTGATAGCGGAAGCGTATTGTTTCTTTCTTATGGTACCCATACACCTACAATCGGGAGACTGTCAATCCAAAATTGGTCATTAGAATTAAAACAAGATACACATAAGCATGACATGTAACATGGACCTATCGATCAGTACACAACTGTCGATGCGGACTGGCTAATGTACGGCCTGCCTTAATCCTGATCATCGTTATGTATTGACAGTCCTCGGACTGTAGGTGTATGGGTACCTTTCGGCTTGTGGCTCTTTTATTAAACTTCATTATGATAATCACGTGTTATAAAAATGTTTTGTTGATATCCACTGCGGAAAGGGAAAACGACGTAACCCACACAGACCAAATTTTAGAGGAGGCACAAAAACGTTTATTTAGTGATTTTGGGCCAAAGTTCAAACATTAAATAAGCATAACAGTGCACGAAGACTAAAATTGTTTCTTTATTTACTCAATTTGATATTAATTTAATAATTTATTTGAGAAAAACTAGTGAAATTGATGAGGTGGAAGTCTTTTTTCCTGGTAGCAATTTCATTGGCTATAATTTCTTCAAACTTAAAAGCTAAATTTAACACTCATTTAACATTTTCAGCTTAGATCTTTTTGATAGAATGTGTATTCGATAGCCACAATATTTGTATATATTGTGATTATCGAATAAAAGGTATTTTGAAAAAACTGAGGGTTACGTCTCTTTTCCTTTCCAGAGTCGATATGCATATACGTTTCTCAACTAGTATTGAACTAACTGTCCTAAATCAATATAATCAAATTATTATCTTTTCGATGGTAACATTTATAAACTTGTCAATATTATCTTGACGTTTTAGCCAGAGATAAGCCATGGTTTTCCTGCAAAGTTCTTCACTATTCATATATATTGCGTCTTTTTGTACTGATCTTGGATGTTTAATCATGGTCTCTCATTGCAAATGAAGTCGTACCGCTGTATAACCAGAATTCTGTTATCAAAACTCCATATTGTAGAATACCTTCGTATAATATTTATTCTTTTTCGCACAATTGTGTTTGAAAAAACCTTGTCAATAGCTTCGATCCATTCCAAGGTTCGTATAGATTACAGTCAAAACAATTAATTGTCAATTAAAATGGTCAAAGATTCAGTGTTGTTGGTGATGATGCGGTGTTTTGATGTTATTTTTATATAGCGTGCCACTCGCTGTCATTGGTTTATTTGCGGACGACGAGTGCACCGAAATACGCACTCGACTCACAAGAGGCGAGCGCTGATTGCTGAGTTTTTTTTAAAAAAAAATTTTCCGCCCCCGAACGTGGCACGTTTAAATCTCCACCATGTAAAAATGTAATTTTAGGCTGAAAATTGCCAAATTGCAAACAAATCCAAATGCAATAATATGATATTTTGTAACTTAAAAATTCAGCGTATTATTAGTTATTTAAGAAAAATGAATAAAACTGATTTGGTGGCAAATCCTTTTTTCATTATCATTTTGATAGAACGTGTTTTAAATTGTATACATTCTTATTATCGTAAAAAGCCATTATGAAAAATTGAGAGTTGCGTCGTTTTTCTTTTCCATGTCTCGATATGATATATATCTTGTTTCCCTTAAGCAATACAAAAAATAAAAAGTATTTTTTTAACCTGTATGTTATAAAAATATGTATTATTATACAAACAAACGAGATTAAAGAGACTAAACTAAGATTTTCACATTGTCATACTGTTGCATTGATGTGGCGATGCATGCTCTGTATTTTTTATGAAACTACGTGTGCGTTTAATGAATACTATTATTGACCCTGCTTATTCAAATGGCATTACCCTTCATAAAACAATAATACCCTAAATGATTCTTTTTTTTTTTTCCTGGACGCAAATTTAATAGATCCTTCCTTTTTCAAAGTCTTATTCGATTCAAAACTGGTAAACTTCCATATGTGAGATCACTGTTAGCGACCTGGGTTTCGCCTT
>JAGVSQ010001658.1:0-27675 GCA_022683975.1 Rhyacophila evoluta | reverse complement strand
TATGAAAAATAATTTACTTATGTATATTATATGCTTCGTATCTTAACCAGACGGTCACAATACGTTTACAGTACGAATATCAATATTATTCATTTCTAGAATGGCTATTTTTACATTGTTGAAATTCATATGCTCCATTTACCGATTGAACACGATTTTTAAAAATCTGATTATTATTCCTAAAGGCTGTTGACTTTTAAAGTTTTATTTTTATTCAACCGTGAGCTTTGTTATAAGGTTGTGATATCCAATAATGGTCTGAACCACGTCCTTTATAGGCGTGTTGAATAGGGAATAAGTACATCAAACTTTTCTTTTGTCGGCCAGATTTTGCTCAAAGTTTATTTTACAAAAAAGCTCATTTTTATTTTCATGAAAATCAAACCGAGCTGTTCTCGTGGTGGTACGAGATGGCACTGCGCATCTCCATGGTTTCTGGCACATGTTTTTATTTAATATTTTTTGGTAACTGAAAATTTTGTATCGGTTATAAAATCCAGTTCAAATCTATCAGTGAATTTTGTTACTGTAAATATCAACATTTTCTTTTTTAGTTTACGAATTCTGAGAAATATACTTTAAAACCTTTTTAAAAAATTGAAACTTTCTCAGCTATGCTTTTCCATAACTTTCAAATAATTTTGTCTACTTCAGCAAATTGATTATTAATTTAAATCAATTATTAGTTTAAATACCTGTCATATTTAATTTCTACGTAAGAGTTTTTATCTTTTGTATTCATATTGTCCTTTAATATGAAATGAATTTATATCATCTGACTATAAGTTAAATATTTTTGTGTACTTTGACTTTTTTATCTACTTTAACTATGTATGCTAAAAAATAGTTTGTCAACGTCATAAATAAATGAAAGCCGTAAGTACAAAACTAATTTCTTCACTGATTTTACCTAATATAGTACTTTTAACGTTTATCATTCAATATATTTATTGTATCAGTAGGTACCTATTTTTTTACGCACCATGTTTGCTCCCAACATGGAGCATATGTATCTACACAGTTTGAAGATATCCACCTCGAAAAAGGAGTACATGGATATCCGCGATGCGAAGACGTCTTGACAGATTATTATCAGAAAATCGTTTTTCAAACAATTACTCAACCCAATGGGCATCCAGTTCTACATTTTTAAATTTTTCAGATGAAAAATTTAATCCGCATTTGCCAAATTGCTAGGCGCGCACGCATCCAACTACGCTACCGGAGATACGAGACTTATTCAACCTACAAAATAGCCTAATCAAAACTTTTCGTAAGTTTTTATTGACACTGCAATATAACATTGATTGCAATTAGCAATAAAATCTTTATTGACTTTACTGTTATTGAAATATATTAAAATAATATACCCAAATTTTCATCGCGCGGCCTCAAAAGATGCACGTTGACCATAACACAGATTATTGAATAGATGATCGAACAGTAATACGCAATATGATAAATGTCACAAATTTTAAATATCAATTTAAGAAATCGTCTAGTTATATATTTTGGATTCTAAGTATGCGTCAAATCATATTATAATATATTTTTCAATATCAAAAAACTAATTAAGTAAGCACGTAGCAACAAAAAGCGAACAACTCAATATCTAAAACAGAGCTTGTCACACAGCTTTCAGTTGATTTCATTTCATATGTAATATTCTATCGTTGGATGTAATCGATTAATATTTCTTTTCTGTTTTTTGTAAACCAGCTTATTTCTACGTCAATGTATTTATTTGACATTCTTCTTTCAAGGCAATATATTCATAGGCAATCAATAACGTACCTAGTACTACCATAAACCGACAGATTGACAGGTGTTTCTGCTCGTAATCTGCTTGGTATATGAGCAGTGCTGGATGTTACAAAAACGTTTTTATTTTGCATGTTAATTGAAAACGAACATTGTCTGTATAAAAACATGCGGTATGTCACTTATCTGGCAGAATAAAATAAAACAAACACTAAAGATTTGTGAAATAGACTTTTAAAATATAATATTGTTTGTTCAATATTTTAGAAGTAAATTTATCATTCAATAAATGATTATAGTCTCTCTGGTAGCGTAGTTGGTAGCATGCGCGCTTAGAATTCGGGAAATGCGGGTTCGATCCCCCATCTGTGGGATTTTAATTGCAGGACTGGATGCCCATTGGGTTGAGTATTTGTCTGACAAACAATTCTCATGAAAAATAATCTGTCAAGACGTCTTCACATTCCGGAGATCCGTATTTTCCTCTTTCAGGGTGGATATCTTCACACTGTGCACATATGCTTCATGTTGGGAGCGAACATGGTTCACAAAAAAAAATGATTATTAGCGAACGTAGCATATGATACATATCAAGCACATTCTGTTAATTTTACATTATTTTTATGTTGTAAAATTAAGAAATATATTTTTTATTTATAATTGTTTCTAAAAGAATGTAGGATACAGATCTTTATAGTGTGAACACTGCCTTTTTATAAATAGAAGATATGGATTTTAGCATCCAGTCTAATATCCATATAATTTTTAAATCGTTCTGTTTTAGTTGGCATTATAAAAGACACTTCCACATTTATAATATAGAATCATACTGAATTGTATTTATGTTAATTTAGTATTGTGTTAATCATTAATTTTAACGAGATATGGTAATTAAACATGTGGTCTAAAAAGGGTCGTGTGGTCATTTCAACCAAATTTTTCTATTGGGAATTTCCTTTCCTTAACCAGAAAGGGCAATTGTTAAGCATAAATTGTTTCCCTGTTGCATGCTCTGTTATTAGTTACAACTGACGGTGCATTGCCTGGAGGTTTCTCCAGGGAGACCAGCAATAGAACTTGCTAGTATTTTGGTATTTTTAACCCTTTTTAAAAGGGTACATCGTTGACATATATACACCTATATGCGGTCTAATACCCATTGATCTTCAGGTTTATCTCTTTCCAGACCATTTAAATATGCAATACTTATTCTAGCACATAGTTATTTTGGGTGTAATACTTTTATACAAACTACATTACATACAACTATATTTTTTTTACATAGTATAACTTAATAATATAGATAGCTAAGGCTGATAAGACAAATATACTGATAACTTAAGGTTCCAAAGTACTGTATTAATTCTGACAAAATAGTCAAGTATTACGATACTAAATTTAATGTTTTTTAAATAAAACTAGGTGTTTTAAAAGCATTTGTTTTTTTACCACAAGATCTCAATTATAGTTTTGTTGGATATTCATTTAACCACTGCAAATGTATTAATATATACAACTATTATATAATATAAGCATCAAACTATACTACGGTGTATAAATGTTTTAAATTTAACCAACTCAATACCTGATAAATAACAGCGAATTATAGCTTTGAACAAAAGCTTAAAACAATTATACAGTAAAATTTTATAAAAAATACTTGCAATAAATATTGTCTGTAAAAACAGTACACCTTTGATCTAACTGAGAAGATAAAAAAAGTACACTACAATCACGCATCGTTAAAAAACTGAACACAAACAATTTATATATCATACAACAATGTAAACTTTTGTTGACAGTCTTCAATATTCAATTAAGCACTTTCAACTAATGAATAAATGCAATTTTTGTGACATTTAAACTTATTTAACAAGTGAAAAAGTATATTTAATATTCGAATCACATGATATAAATGAAATATTTACTTTTGTTTAAAGAAAACTTGTATCCAATATTTCCTTTTCTTATATATTTAGCGTGGCAAAAAGCTTTTGTATTTCGGCCCTGTATCAATACGCACGTTCTGTATTCGTTGATAATTCATTTGATTATACAGCCTCTTTGCTGCGTTGGGACATATTTGTTACATCAGTCAGTTGGCAAAACAACACATTTTAGTGGGGTCTATATTGTTGTAACTGCTTTGCTGAGCTTTGTTTCCGGGTAATGTAGTAAATAGTAGCTTTTGGATAGCGTTTACTACGTTTATTTAGACGTTGCTTTGAATCAAACGTTACATACTACACTTTATAAATAATTATTTAATCGTCAAATCTCAATATGATAACGGTACATTTATTTAAATTTTATGTAATATTTTTTTTTGAAACATTTGTAAAAATTGAGTAAGAACAAAACAAACTTCTAGCTCGTCAAGTTTTGTTGTATCTATAACATCAATATCTGAGAACGTATACTGCAGTAGGTAAAAGTGCATCATTAAGTTTTGTAGGTCGTGGGTTTGAATTATACAATCCCGATGGTTAACTTTCAGCCAGTTCTTGTAAAATAGTCTACTAAGATAAATCCTCGGATTTTTTATTATCTACATCTTCCTTTTCCAAGATGGACATCATTTAAAAAACGTAGCTAAAGTTTTAACGGAAAACGTTTTGTACTGAAGAAATCATGCATAATCACACACCGTCAACATTTTATTGATGTTTTTAAATGATGTGCCCACCATCCACCCGCCCCGTCTTTACACCTGGTTACTATGTTAACTTACCAAATACTAACGTTTACAATAGAATGTATGTTAGTATTAAATGTAGCCTTAGTGGCTGATTGATTGGGTTAGGCACTTGATGCCTAGAGGTTGTAGGTTTTAATTATATAGCTGAATGACTTTTAAAGCTGAATCGTCCGGAAATGGATGCTTAATTAAATAAACGATCAATTCCAACCATTTTCTCCAAAAAATAACATATCGAGACAAATTTTAATATGTTAGAAATTCGTCTGCTTTATTTTGGCAGTGAAAATGATTATAAAAATCATTTATGCACAAGCTTTAAGTTCAACAATTTTTTATAAAAACTACACTAATAAATTTGATTTTAATATGAATTGCAAGATGTGAGTTTTTTAACCTTCAGTGAACTTGAGTACATAGTAACTTCAGTTTTGGTAATTTATATTGACTTCTGAGACATTACCGTCAAATAAATTAGATTGCTTTACTATATCAAGAAGAGAATCCTGAACAAGATCAGGTGTAAGGATCGGGCAGGTGGATTGAGGTCACATTTAATAGATGTGAGATTATTTTTAATAATTTAGATTGTATTACTGAAAAAACTAAGTAAGTTTAATTCAAAAAAACGTTTATTTAAGATAATTAAATTATCTTTCTTCTTTTACAAAATTAATCAACGCTCTCACAGTGTTTGAAAGCGACTGTCATTTATAGATGACACTTGTAAGACAGAGCTTAATCTTCAATCTTGAAAAATATTCACGCAATACTTCATTTTGCCGAGCTTTTGGAAAAGTTTCAATTTTCACGTGTATTTTATAAAAATATACCAGCTGTATGTTTTGGCAAAACAGGCAGGCAGCATTGTGCCATTTGGCAACGTCTATAAATTGATTTGGCGGAGAGAACAACCGTCGACAGTATCGAAGCTTTGATTACATCGACAAATATCAAAGACAATTTTTCTGTATCTCTTACAATTCGTTATTTCTATTTTAGTTTCTATCTGTTATAGTTCACATACCGTGATTCGTTATTAATTTACCTTTACGCACAGTAATTCACTAAAACATTTATTCTTAAATTTAGGCTTGATACATAAATAGCAGCTCTTTTACTTAACAAAAAATCATACTTTTATGTAATAAATGATACAATATTTTAAGAAATATTTATAATTTCATCACAAAGAAAATGGTTTTCAAAGAAAAAAATTATCCTCAAATGCTTTTACTTTTTCATTTTATGGCTTTTTGCTGTTATCGATATAATATTTATATATTTATTAAAACAATATGAAAACTTACAATCTATAAATGAGTCGACTTATGTCTGTGATAATATGATGAGTGATCTAAATATTTTAAATTTTATATTGTTTTTTAAAAAAAAATAAGGGGCATAGTTGAAATCAAATATTTTTTTGGAACGCATAGCCTAATTTTGTATGAACTTCAAAGTTCATACAACATGGATTTGTACTACACGACGTTATTCTAGATCCATAATATGACCGTATTATACAAGATTATCCACAAATCGTCAACTGTGTTATTTAGAAACCATTGTATACGAGTTCCAAGTCTATATATGTTTTAAACTTTCTTATTAGATAATTTTAGGAAGAATCAAGTTAAATGAGTAAGAATTGTGTGATTAAGCTCACTACAAAGCTTTTTCTAGTACAATCCTCACCATATGTGACCGCCCATTTTTAGGTATTTTATTAAAACATTAATTATTACTGTGACTACGTTCATTTTTCAAAGCATACTCGAACATTTCATATGGTATAGACATCTGGAAGCAATACAAACATAATCAAATTATTGACAGACTTCTATTGAATTGTCAGATTTACCCATTATTTATTCTTGTGTTCTCCGTTAAAAGATATCTTTTCGTCGAGAATTAAATTTCACTCACTTCCAAAAATTTGTGGACATAAAATGTAATCAATAATTTAGGAAGATTCTTTTTGCACTCATATTCAATAATCACAATCTATGCAACTTAATACACGTTTTAATAGATATGTGTAGCTAAAATGCTAAATTAGTATCGAAATTTATCTTTTCTATTTAAGTCAAATGTGCGACCAGTGAAAAGAATATTTACTAAACCAATTCTATCGGTTTCTTATATTAAAAACGTCTTAAATTAATATCAGATTGGGTAAATAAAACACTTGTTTTAGTCTTCGTACATTTCAAGATTGCATATATGGTTGTAATATATTTTCAAAATCTTTAAATAGACGTTTTTTGTGCTTCCTGTAAAATCTATTTGGGTTCCGTCATTTTTTCTTTCTATAGTATATATACATATACATATGACTAATTTAATACTATAAATAGTAAGTTATAATAGGATTATTGGTAGTATGTATTATGTTTGCTCATTGCACACATATAATGTAGCCTGAAAATGCCGAAAGGCGAAACCCGGGTCGCTAACTGTGATCTCACATATGGAAGTTTACCAGTCTTAAATAATTTAGAATATATAATGATCTTATTTAGTCAGTAATACATTTATATTTGATTTTTTACGATCGTCTCTTAAGACACGAAGAGTTAGAATTTATGGCGAAAACTTATGATAACAAATTGTTTTTTAAAATAATTTATTTCAAATCACTTTCACACATCATCAAGTTCTGTATCTGTGATAACATAATATTAAACCTTCATGCAAGTGTGGTATTCGAGCTTTTAATATACGCTACCGTTCATTACTATACATTTACTAACCGGTTTCATTGGCCATACGCTCAAAAATATAGAAACATGACTAATATTTTATAACAATTATATGTCCAAACAAAAGCTTTCAACTCTATACAGTCAGCCTGTCTGAAAATATATTTATCAAACAGCCTCTTTTTTCATGAACCCAACAAGCGTTGTAAGCCTAACACCGTTAAGAAATATTGTCACTACATTGTCTCAACCTTGTTTTTTTATACTGTCAAACTTTATAATTGCTTTTGTAATCTTTTTTTGTTCGCCAACCGCCTTGGGAATTTCAGCAATTTGTTCTTCAAATTCTATTTTGAAATCGAAGCTTTATTTATACCACCCATGTAATTATTAACGAACCTTCTATTATCTCCAATACAATAACTCAATGTCAATTTACTTAATGACATTAGTATGCAGTATTGTTTAACATTTATAAAAGCTTTATTCATTCCTTTGTTGTATTAACTTTATCAATCAACTACTTCTTTGAACCTTTGTGTATATTTTATGGCTTTTTCTCCATTTACTCAATGTTAAAAATTAATTAAATTAAAGTATATATTGTCTTCTTCTCTTTGATCACATTTTTTTAAATAGCGCATAACACCATCACGAACGCTTTCAGTTTGCTTTTGTCAGGTAATCACTATGTATCTTCTTAGAGTTTGCTGTTTATCAGTGGCGTGCGGTTTTTTCAACCAAGGAGTGTTGTCAAAAACAAAAGTAAACAATTCATTGTTATTTTAATTTAACTCAACATAATTTCCCCTATTATTGGATTCATGATATTCAAAATATTCTCGCCAAGGCTGTTTTTTTTTCTTTAAAAACAGGTCGCATTTATTAATTCAGATAAAATGTATCTATTGGAAGTAACTTTTTTGTAATGCATTTAAATATTTACTTTAAATTGTTTTTTGTAAATTGCAAATTTTCTAAACAACTTTTGTTTTAAAACTTCTGAATTGCACATACGTGAGTTTAAGAGCATTCGAGCTTTACACGTGCTTAATTCAAAATGTTCAAGTTCAAAAACATGTATGTTTTCCAAAAATTTACTTCTTGCGAAAATAAAATGCATGGTCAACAGAATAATTTTCCACAAATCCACGGAATTTATTCATATATTTCTCTATTAAATGTCGGGTTTTAGACTCTTAACGATAATTTCTTTTTCATTATATGGGAGAAACAAAAATTTTAGTTTTAACTTAATTTCAACTTAAAAAATTCAATTATTATTGATCACGACGATACGTCTATTTTTTTGGTTACCTTGGCTATACATAAGGGCCACAACTAAAACACTTAGTAGAATACTGTACTAGTTAGATAAAGAAACTTATTCAGACAGAAGAATTTGGATTCAAAGAAAATAACTTACTTACAACAGCGATGAATTTCTCGTATATAAGAATGGATCACCTAGCTCCTTGTGAAATAATTTAGTAGGTACCGTGCAAGTTAACAATTGACTGCATCTTCAAAGCGAATTGGATATAAAGAATCAAACCCACAAACCGTTTTTAATACAGAGGTAATGTAAATACTGACGCGATTTAAATTACTAAAACAAGATCGCAATGCGCCATCTCTTACGCATAACTGTAAGCGTAACAGCGGATCTATTCAGTAAGAGACCGTATATATCATAATCACGTAACCAAAAATATTAAAAATGTAATAAGTATAATTATAATAAAAGTAATTCAGAAATGACACGATATGAAAATATATTGACGTGAGAATTAAGGGATCCGCAATTTCCAAGGCATCCATGAACCGCACGCCACTGCTATGCTTACATATATATCATTTTATAATGAAATCTTATAAGTCCGTTTTTTAATAACTGTCTATCATAAAGTCAAATTATTTAACCTCTAGTTCTTACCCAATGTGCGAAAGTGTCGTCGACTCGCCCTTACGGTTGCTCTTAATCAGTCATATTCTGAAGCTCTGGTGTCAAGGAGCAATATACTTTATTTGACAAGAATATCTTTTGAGTATATACATATAAATTACCTCAAACTTAAGTGATCATACATTCAAGTAAATTTGCTTTAAGCTTTTCATAAAAATATCCTTTTTTAAATCACAATACACGGTTGCATACGCTCTTCTAGCACTGAAAATAAATGACTCCTCAAGAATACATTGGCTTGGTTAATTGATATTACAGCAGACTTTGCATTTTGATAATGTTTACTTACATATTAACCATGTGCATATATAAACTAATGATGTTTAAGCACAATGTTCGAATCGCAAATAATGATTCATGACAAATTGGCTTTCGCTGTCTAGAATAATAAGCTGATAATATTAATTATTTAACTCACACACGAAATTATTATACACACTATTGGCATTATATATATGCTGGTAGAAATATTCAGACGCATTATTTTGATAGACTAAATGTTTATACCGAACTTTTACAGAGTAATAAGTACACGCAATTTTTCAAACAACTTACAGCCCGCTAATAAAAAAAGCTCCAAAGTCAAATAGAGGTCAATTGCTAGACTTTTTTAAATGATAGTATATATCTGGGAGTACAAAACTTTTACTCCCTCGAGGATAATATTCGAAGGTGTTTACAATAAATTTACCTTTTTGTCTTAATCGAAAACAACAGCAGATATAAGTTTCTCGACGTCAGCGTTAATATTGTAATGTTACTACTTCGATATAGTTTATTGCTTATTTTTCGAAAAATATCTTTTGTCTCTTTAACAAAAAAAAATCTTACATTCCTTTGTTTAGATATTTCATATTTTCTACTGTTCATAATGTATTAGATTTTATTTTTATTACGTAATTGTTTTTCGCTTAAGCTACACTTTATTTTATTCTCTGTTTAGTGCCTTTTTATTATTTTGCCAAGAATAACTTTCATGTTAATAATTTTAAAAGTAAACTTTATTTATTTTTAATTGCTTTTGTGATTTTTTCCCTGCTTGATCTATTTTTCTATATTATTACTTAGATTTTACAACACACATTATATTTACACTGTAATATTTGAATGCTTATTCTGTTATTTAATTATTTTTCATGAAATTTCAGCAAATACCTGAATCTCTTTTACAGACTGATAAATTATTTCTCTCCGTTAGCATAGTTGGTAGCTTGGCCGCCTAGCAATCCGAAGGATGAGGGCTTGATTTTAAAAATCAAAAAATGCAGGATTGAATACCCATTGGGTTGAGTAATTGTCTGACAAAAAATTCTCGTGAAAAATATTCTTTCAAGACGTTTCCACATTGCGGAGATCTATATACTTTTCTTTCAGAGTGAATATCTTCAAACTGTGTAGATCCATATACTCCATGCAAGGAACGAACATGGTACAATAAAATAAAAAAAATTGATGTATTATTTTTTATCTATTAGAGAAACTGAGCTTATATGATCAAACACCACACCAAATATCTATATAACAAAACAATCTTCTAAAATTTGCTAATATATACAGTTATACGGCTATTTTTATAAATATTCATATAAGTTAATTAATATTTCTGTCTTGAAATTAATTAAGCGCGTTGAAACTGTTTTTGACATACAATATATTTAAATGTTCCCGCTTTGTCGATATGTAAAGGTTAAACTGTTATATATAGAAGTTAGAAAGCTTATAGGAAGGTTTATTTTTTAGTATACATATAATATACAGAAATTTAATCAACGGGCGTTGACAGCTGGACCAATTTAAGCGGAAATCAACCAACGCACAAGGTTATCTAATTAATATAATTTGACATTAGCTCACTTAGCTAAGCGCACCCAGCTTAACATATTGTTGGAAAATATTGCTTCACTATAAAACAGAATATACTAGTGAGTTTGTCTGTCACAATAATTCTTACCAAGCAATAAACAGTAGTTACGAAAAATTTTCACAAATCATTTTAACTGCTTTATATTTTGATTACTTTCAATTTTTAGCGCTGCTAATCCACAATAGACTAAAAATCTTAAGTGACCTAAGTATTGAAATGAATTTTTTACAAAATTTATTTGAACAAAGAACGAGTTTTAATCTTTTAGGCAGTCCGGTAATAAAGTTAGTTGTTTATATCTTCTATTCAAATATCTATTTCAGAACTTAATCATTATTTTTTTCATTTTGAATATCCATGTTTAATTTTTTTATCATTTTCACCCGATTTGGCATCAAATTTTATAAATTTACATTGTTCTTTTTACACCTATGAGATTCAAGCCTGTAACCTCAATTTATAGATACTAACAAACTATTAAGAAGAAAACACTGTATAATATGTTATTATAATATTGTTATTGTCTTCCTGGTAGCTGATAGGTTACCGTTTAGATAGGCTTTTCGGAGCCAAAAATTGCAGATTTGATTCTTACAACTGTTGATTTTTTTTAAATATGCAGAATTAGTTGCCCATTTAATTGGGTAATTAGTTGACAGCCAATTTTCATCAAAAACTTATCCAAAACATATCTTTACATACAAATCAAAGCCAGAATTTTTTTCAGAAACAGACATACTAGTATGTTTTATGTTCGATCACTGCCCATATACAATGTAGACTGAAGATGCCAAAAAGTGAAACCCGGGTCGCTATCAGTGATCTCACATATGGAAGTTATAAATAATTTATAATTTCAAATACATATCTTCACATTATGGAGAATCATTAAAAATAGCTTTTGGGCAGGACTCTTCACACTTTGAAGATCCATCTGGCTTATTTTTTGAGCAGACATAGAAATCATTCTTATCAATTATTGGAATTGATTGAAATAGTACTCGTTCAAGAAAAAATAATCATAAATTTTAAGTGCATAAATTTACTAATAACGAGATTTAATTTTGAAACTTCTCTCATATATCAATTGATTCTAATCATTCTAAGCAATCCAACTCACAGTTTTCGTAATGATTGTGAGATAGTTATTTTTTGTGTAAGTGTGTCCATTCATTTTCTCCACATAATTGTTAATAGTATGTGAATAGAAGGCGTAATATGTCTAAAGTTATACATCATTAAACTTTATACATTCTAGAAACTGTTAGGTACTATTTATTAATTTATATATAATATTAACCTGTTCACGTACAAATTTATTAATTAGTTGTCAGTCATGATCAAAACTTTGGAAGGCGTTTTAGTCTTAAGTTGTTATTCAGATACTGAAAAATTAACAGTTGAGCTTTTCAATGAAACTTTCATAAAACAGAACTTTTAAAAGTTCTCGGTCTTATATTTTTAGTATTTTGCAATGAATTAAATGTACAAGCTTGATTGCTTTTTACTACAAAAAAAATTTAAGATGAAATAATATATAAATATTTTCAAATCGATTTATTACGCCATATTTACAAGTACCATTCACCAAGTCACCATTCTTCTCCGCATTGGCACTACTACTGGCAGGATAGTCCTGCATTTAGGAATAAAAAGCAGCTGATGTTCCCAATTTCTTAGGTAGTTATCAGGGACATTAAGACTGACATTAGCAAGAGCGGCAGAGATATCAATTAGACCACGCAATAAGTTATTAAAAAAAAAACAATAAAATTTATTAGAAGGAAGTCCTTTTTCTTGATAGTTATTCTATAGATCATCCTTTTTTCAAACTTAAAAGCTAAATTTAAGCACTTATTTAGCAGTTTCAGTTTATATCCTTTGATAGAACGTGTATACTTTAAAAGCTGTTTTGAAATATTGAACATTTTATTTACTCTAACGGTATTGTTTTATGTATATAATCAAAGAAAGTTTTTTCTGTGATAAAGAATTTTGTCATGATGTTGATGTTGGTCTAACAAAATTAATTGGATGGTCCTTTCTTCACTATTATATTTTTGCACCGCGTTATTTTGATATGTATTACATCATTTTTCGTTAAAACTTTTTAATTAATACGAAAAATACCAAAAACACTAAGCCAGGTTTTGCAGAATACAAATTAGCAAGCACAGAACCTTAAGGCGTACTTTACGCGTCACCTGCGCATGATTAAAATAATGTTTCGTGCGCAGCAGGTGAGCCTTCATTTCCGGTTTACCCTATCCTCCACCGGATGCGAGTCGAACCTGCGAACATTCACTTTTCACGCTCGTTTATTATATTTATTCATAAGCCAAGTATGTATCGTATTCATTTTTGTTTTTCGGAAACATTTCTCTGCTGTTTTGTTACTTTGAGGGGAAATTCAATACCTTGCGCAGGAAATAACATTGATCCAATTTATAAATATTAAGAAAAATCTAAATAAAATATGTATACATCATCCGATTTACTCCAAATTAAAAAAAAAACTTTCTATAGTAATTGAATTCATTTATCGTTGTAAGAAATTATTTTTACATTATATAAATAATAAAATAGTATGATGAAAACTACTTTTTCCTTAATTATTCTTCTTATTCAAGATTTATAGAAAAATTTTACTGAAATGGTGATCACTGAAATTCCTCTCTTATTTCCGCAAAATATGTTTAAATATTTACATAAATAATATGTTTTTCATGTTGCGAACACGTGTCATATATGTTGGATCATACTTTTTGTTTTATAAAAATATTCCAAAAAATAATGAATAAAGTTAATTTCGGGATAAATGCTTCACTGATTTATAATTATGTGTTTATATTAATGTGTTTATAAAAAGCACATTCTGAGCTTTTATTGATAATAATGGAAACACTATATATTTACAATAACACTTAAAAATGAAAAAAAAATAATTCATCATTTTACAATGACATAATTAGGTTTATTATTTTTCATAATTTACAAAACACAAAAAAATCATGTCGAATCTGCCCCACTTTCAACTAACTTGAATTCATACATATAATCTTTAAACAATATCAAAAAAAAATGCACTCCTTTTTATAAGCTTTTTTCTTTCTAAAATCAAAAAATATAAGGCTCGTTAATATAAATCCTTGTGTGAAGTGAAGAATGTATCTATTCTTTTAAATAAAACTTTTAAATCTTTAGCAACTTCGCAAATGTGCTTTCTTCCTATCTATCGTGGATCTAAAGCTTGTATTAGAATTTATTTAAGTGTTTTAATTTCTATTTTATTTACCTACGGCGAACACTTTTTGTATTTAAATCAACGACTAAATAATACTTAAAGCTTCGATAGTCGTATTATATAATATAATCGGACACTTTTTCTGTATTCATACGAGCTTATAACTAAATATTGGTGTAACAGTAACTATTATTAAATTGGTTATAATTATTCTATTATTAGTTAGTTGCATAATTATTTCAATAATTGATATGATACTTTTTTTAAATTTTAAATATAATTTAATCTAGCTTCCTGTTTCTTTTTCGTATTGTAAAAATTATGGCTTTTAATGAATATTGAAATTTTATAAGTTTCGAAGATTTTTTTATTTTAAAATTATGACAATTTGTATCAAAAATATATAGATGGAAAAAAAGCTAAATTATTTACACTAAAGGCTAGATTATAATTAAATTAAAACCGTGAAATTTGAGCTAATTACCCATAATATAAAGTTCTTACTCTTCGTAAAAGCTCCTGAATAAACAAAAAATTAAGGGTGTTGTAATTATGCTAATCTGGTTATTAATAATTATTATTAATTCTGGCATAAAGAATGCAAAAAATTCGGCCTCATAAAGAAAATTTAATCGAGGGGAAAAGTTGTAATAATTAGAACTTTTGGGCATCTTAGTTAACTTAATATTTTGTGTCAATATCGAATTTTAAATTTCATTCTTTTCCTTTATTGGTTCTCAAACTACCATTTTTTACTTTTTCCATTGCAGGCTTATATTTAATTAAAATAATTTAAAAAATAGATGTTTTATTAGAAAAAACTTCATTTATTTATTGAAGCATCAAATTTAGTAAAATGGATTTAACAAAATAACAGAATTCATGATTTAGAAAAGTTTATATAATTATAGTAATTCGTTCGATGGTTTAGTTTATAAGGCCACCCATTTTGCTCCTGACATTCAGTCATATCAAGTTAGATATCCGCATAATAACTTACACAACTCTGAATATTAAAACCATCAACTAACAATCAAGTATTAAAAAATTTGCGTCTGTGTATTTTATAAAATTGAAATATCCATGGACCAGTCGGTGTAAAGATGTCCGTTCTAAAGATGCAGAACGCAGATTTTTGCAATGTACGAGTATTGACGTTTTTCATAAGAATCAGCTCAACCTAATGAGTATCAAGTTCTGCATTTTTTGATTTTTCATAATCTATTCGATGTGAGAATCGAACTCGCATTCTCGATGTACAAGACGTGCACGTTAATCTCTTGACTACCGATTAAACGAAATATAAATTTCTACAGTACACATATCTATTAAACTAAAAATTCGTCTGAATGTTTCATAAACGTTTAAAAAATGTTAAGAATATTCTGTATTTATGTGTTTGATAAAAATGTTGACAGCATTATATTCTTTAATTATTAAAGTATTTATTTATAAATTAATAATAAAATTTAAAATTTTCGAAGCCAAAGCATTTGAGCTTTCTTTACGAAAATGAAATAATATGTATGGATTATCAATTAGTTGTAAATGTGTCAATTTAAAATTACGCCTTTTTAGGACACATTATTTTTTTAAATATAATTAACAATCAACATTTTTAGCCACATAGTTTTAACTCTAATGAATTGGACAGAGTTTCTCAGAACTGACGGTAATACTTTTCTTTCGCATTCTAGCCCAAATGAGGAAAGCAGACTTAATCTACCATATCATTTGCCCGTCCGGTATATAAATGTTTTCTGTTTATTTCCTCTTTTATTTAATTCTTTTCTTTGGTAAAAAAAGCATTCGTAAAACTACTTTTCTCTGACGAGGGTTTTTTTGCCCCTGGGCCAGTCACGTGGCTTGTCAACACAAATTCTTCGTGCTCCAAGTGGAAATTTTGCCAACGCGCTGTGAATTATTGTTCCTGGGACGGTTTTTGCAGTTGGGTTTCCGGCTATCATCTAACTTACATTGAATTATTTTTTTTCATCTTAGATTTAGACATGGACAATTCTAGGTAAGTAACGTTGCTAGATACTTATCACAATTATGCCAAAAACATCTATCGTATATTTAGTACCCGTAGCGTAGATGTTGGCGTATGCACCTTGCATCCCGAGAAGTAAGGGGTTTGGTTCCCACATCTACCAGAATTATTTTAATCCAAAAATACAGGACTAGTTTAATACTGGGTTGAGTAATTATCTGACAAAAAAATTCTTAAATTGCTTTCAAGACATGACATTCCAAGGTCCATCATATACCGGTAGCGTAAATGTTGGCGTATGCGTCTTGTAACCCAGGAAATGCGGGTTTGTTTCCCACATCTTCCGTATTTTTTAATACAAAAATGCAGAACTATTTGAACACTGGATTGAGTAATTATCTGACAAACAACCCTCGTAAAATAACTCGCAAGACATGACTTTACATTGCTAAAATCCATATACATACCATATACGGATAGCGTAGATGTTGGCGTATGCGTTTTGCATCCCAAGAAATGCGGGCTCGATTCCTACATCTTCCGGATTTTTTTAAATACAAAAATGCAGGACTATATGCACATTGCATTGATTAAAATAACTTTCAAAGCATGTCTTCACATTGCGAAGATCCATATACTTGGCATATACCGGCTTCTTAGATGGCGCACGCGCCTTGTAATACACAAAATGGGAGTTTGATTCCCGCATCCACTGGATTTTTTTTTTAATCCAAAAATGCAGGACTACTTAAACACTGGGTTGAGTAATTATCTGACAAACAATCCTCGTAAAATAGCTGTCAAGACATGTTTTCACATTGCCTCACTCAGTGAATATCTTCACACTGAAAAGATACAGGTGTATTGTATACACTATGTAAAATTAAAATTACCGACTCGAATCAAACTACATTTTTACCAAACATCTCCATTAATAATAATATGATACTAAAATATATTCTAACAGAATTGTAAAATATTGATTCTCGTAAGCAGGCCATACTACCAAACTGAAAGAATACGACTGCACTTAATAAATATCTTTCAAGTATTTTTCATAAAGATTTTTTTGTTTTATTTGTAATTTCTTATGTTTTTTGATGTTCACTTTGTTTTTCCAATAAAGCTTCAAAAGGAATTGAACAATACATACGAAATAAATCGAAATCTACTCAAATCATTTTAGTAATACAAAGCCAAAATATTCTATTTTTAGAAGAAGCAATTGAATAGCGGAAAAAATGTCATATATAGTTATAGTAATTCTGTAATAAATTAATTTTTATTAAGTTCGTTATTTATCAATCATTTTTTTCTTAAGCCGTGTTATACAAAAACACGTCACAATTTATCAGACGTGTGATATCAAAACTGTGTCTTAGAAGTACCATGTCATAGTCCTGGTTTATTTCCAATATTGAAATATTAAGAACTGGACAGTATCTTTAAACACCAATTAAACACTGAGCATTCAAATATTCTAAAAATCATTATAGATGTAAAGTGAAGGTTTCATTAAAAAAGTGCTGAAGTGCATGCGCTCATCAACGGATGGAAGCCATCTAAACCTTTGTAGTGTACAATTTAAAATTAATACAATATTTAAAAAATAACAAGCTTCATAAGAGATAATATGATTATATTATTTAAGCCAAAATGTATATATTTGTCTCCCGAGTAGCGTGCGCGCCTAGCAATCCGGAGAATGTGGGCTCGATTCCACATCTGTCGGATTTTCAAATCTGAAAAAAGCAGGACAAGTATTTGTCTGACAAGAGTTTCTTGTGAAAAATAGTCTCTCAAAATATCTTCACATTGCAAAGATCCGTATACTCACCTTTTGGGGTAGATATTTTTACACTGTGTAGAACCATATGCTTCACGTTGGGAGCGAACATGATATAAATATATATATATTATATTATACTTTTATCAATTACATTATTCGACATTTCCACCAAATAAATTTAATGTTATTTGATTTGATCTGTCTGAGAAAGCTCATTTATCAAGTGCTTTTCAGTCCGAAAAAGTGTTGACACGCACCGCTATAACTTTCTGCTCCAGATAAGTTGTAAGCTGCTACTTCCGGTTCGAGGCGCTACTTAATGTTCCGTTGCGATTACATTGACACTTCCGGTTTGGCCTGTGAACCCAAGGAACTGCTCATTTCAATGCCAATAAATAAAATTTTACGAGTTATAAATGTTTGTATTATGCTGCAGCTAGAATATAGAAACGAATAATATGAAATATTTTGAAGAAATTTTTTGAATACCAAGTATCCATTTGAAAAATTAAAATAAATGTGAATTGTGATGTAGATAAATAAATAAATCATTACAACTATTACAAGGCGGAGCACATGGACGATGGCATAATAAAAATGTAAATTCCAATACAAATAATCTGTTATTAATTCAATAGGCCCATTCTCTGCATCTAAACTTGTAATAAAAACGCAACTAGGCAGTTATAAAAACGTGATTTTTATCTCAAAGTTTCATTTATTTGACAATATGTTGACATTAAAAATAATGTAATCGATACATTTCAATATTTTTCTTGAAATTTAAATTGTTTGTATTCAAAAAGTAACAATTCTATAAAATTATTAAATGACAAAAAGGGATCACTTAAAATAGTAAAATTAAACAAATATGGTACGTTTTAAAGCAATAAACTTCAAATTTCTAAAATTTATCAAAATTTAAATAAAGTTGTATTTCACTAGATAACTCAAACAACTAATTCATACAAGCTTTTACGCCTATCCACTAAATAACGACAAATTAACACTTGTCAGATTTTTAAGCAAGCTTTACTAATATGTATGATACTATCGCTTTAATATTAAAACCACACAGATTAATTACACAAGAATTAAGATAAGATTTTCCACTCGTAAAATTTGTATACATTTTAAATAAGCTATTAAATATATTATATATTTAGTAATTTCAAAATCTCATTGATTAACTTTTAACGAATAGTTTGTTGATTAATTATCAAAATAATATAGACATAACACTTTAAAGCTTGGTTCTCTATTTCAAACAAACAGTACGGGTTTACTGTAATAATAAATTATTAATTACGTACGAATTGTTGTTATTAGCAGGTAAATATGCTGAAATTTACTCCATCTTATAAAAGCTTTGTAACGTCAAAGGAAATGTTGTATTGATATTAGAAATTATTACTCAAGGAAGGAAAATTTAGCTCGGCTGGCGATAAAGCTTTGAGAGAGATATTATTTGAAATAAAATCAGACAAACCTTCAAAATAATATTTACTTATCATTTTCAACACACATTATTTGCTTACGTTTGAAAAGCGAACAACTTTCTTGAAAGTTTTATGATACATTATTTGTGAAGAATAATTCTTGAAAGTTTCATTCGAATTTGAGGTAGTATTTATTTGATATTCACTTCAAGGAACAAGTCAATTACTTGAGATGTTACAAGTTTTATTACCATTTAATTTTTATCTATAAGAATGCATATATTAATATGCAAAGAAGAAATTTTTAGATTTTTTCCAGTATTTTCTTACATACTAAATCTATCTTATAGAAGTTCCCATAAGATAGATTACGCCTATTATGTCATAATATATTAATAAAATAACTTAAAAACATGAAAAATTTGTAGTTAAATAATGTCAAAGTTTTCATACTGAAGCTGTCCTATTATTAATGTTTTATAAACGCTTTGAATAACGTTGTGTAGCCTTAATACAGTTTAATATTATACAAAGTTAAGTTTGAGGATCTTTTGTTTATCTAGAAGTAACTGCGCAAGCTTTAGTGCAAAAATGTGCTAGTTGAATTTTACTTGGCTGCCAAGAATTTTTAATGAATTCAAAAATTCTGGATACCCAATAGGTTTTTCAATTGGTTGACTACTTAACTATTTCTCGTGAAAATAATATGGCAAAAAAGTTATCAAGTTTCGGAAATCTGTAGATATGGATATGTTCCATTTTAGGGCGAATATAATTTAATAAATAACAAACAAAAATTGTGCAATTTTTAATTGAAAACACGCAATATTATATAAGTATGTATTAACATTACCGACAGCGATCAACTATTACAATCAATAAAGTTTGCTAGATTTTTGAACAATGTTGTTTTAATCAATTTACTAGAAACAGTAAAATGGATTATTTTAAATATCATTAATAATAACAGTATAAGATAATTATCTAATTTATTAATAAGAATGATTTCGAATATAATGACTTTGCTGACAAGTATAATAACAATCATTATACGGCGTTATAATTTATAATAAAATATTAAATATGTTACGTTATCGTATAAAATCAAAAATAGTCAGCTATTTAAATATAAAACAAAATAAACAATACTTGGAAAGATCTCTAGAGCTTTTATATGGCTTACTTCAACTGAAAATCTGACGGTTAGATTACAGCCTCTTTGGTTTATTAGAATTCACCATCGATCACTGTCAAAATTTAATAAAAACGTTTTTCGTGCCAAGTTAATCATTTTAATCCGGTTCGGTCTTAGAGCTTAAAGCTTTCATCCGACTTTTCACTTTCCAATTATTTACCTGAGACGTTTTTACCACCACTTAGTTTTTATACCTTGACAGTTTATATCTATATTTATGAGCCATCTCATTTCGTAATCCTGTTCACTGCTGGTACGTAGGATTTTTTATACACCATTTTACGGTCTGATTTTATGCTCATCGATATCAGTACTTTGCTGAATCGCTTTCAACTTTCTACCCTACAAATGATTGACTACATAAAAGCTTCTGTACATTATTTATTATTTCGACATACTTAGTGTCTTTTTGTAAACTTGTAGTAAACTTAACTTTCTGACCGATTAATATGTTTTTTTCTCATCATAATATATATATTCATTATATTAGTCATATTTTTCTATGCGATAACAAAATAGTTTGATATACTCATAGTAAAAATCACGACAAAACAAGTAGTTTTAACCGTTTATTCTTCAAAATAAAATAATGTATCTTTGATTTTTTATCATTCATACGTATTTTCGTTTTGATTTTCCGTATTTTTTATACATTATCACTAATTTTATCACCAAATGATGGCTCTAAAGCCTTACATAACATCACCTAACCAAACTTTATTTAGATAAACTTGGTCTAATCCAGTGGTCAGTAAATCACGGCTTGCAAGCTCTGTGCGGCTCTTTGGGCTTTCACGTGCAGTTATTCTGATTTTCTTTGAATTGACAGTATATTTTTTCTCGTAAAATTTTTAGGAAGAAGTGAAAAAAATTGGCCACGAGACCAAAAAATCGCTTTTGAAATTATTTTAAATGTTTTGATAGTTATTTTGTTTTTTTTAGCTCAAAAATTTGCCTTCCAATGGTCTAACCTAACTTGCTCTAACTTTTTTTTATTCTATTTGTATTGCCTTCAACATCAATAATGACAATTTTACAAGCAAAGATAACCTAACCTATCTGCATATATTTTAATTTATCCCAGCCTAAAATTACCTACCCTAACCTTGTCCCATAATCTTGTATTCGATTCATCCAGGAACTGGAAACCTTAGTTTATTTACAACATTTAATCTCGATATCAGGTTCTACCAATCAACGTGGTGGCCTATTACGTATTAAAATTAAAGGCTAATTTTTTAGATTATTATTCTGCTACATATTATTGTACAACAACATTAACTAAAACAGTACAAATATATTATGTATTGCCACTGAGAATGTGCGCGTTATCAATACGTCAAATACATTAATAATACATGTTTATCAATAATTACAAAAAGCCAGATATAGCTTGTGTTGTAAGGAGACCTTGTAAAAGCTGGTGATATTCATTACGTTTCATGTTTAATCAAATTAACCCATAGAGCTTTCAAATGTGACTTATTTAATATGCACATATTTTAATTAATTCGGTTAAGACTACGTGCAGGAAATTTTGTATGCTACTTCATTTATAGACATTTAATTAAACAACATATTAAAATCTATCGAATATAATATTGTCTTTTAAGTTAACTTTGATAAACAAACTATACAGTAAAATCTCAATATAACGGACTCAGATATAATAAAGATCGGATATAGCGAACTTAATATTTATAAAGAGGTAATAGTCCAAATATTATAAAATCTTCGATGATTTGGTAGTTTCTAGTGTAGAACAATACAAAATAGTGCTGAAGAAAATATTGTACAGTGATTAGAAGTAGATTAAAGTGATTCTGGATATCATATGTCAAGACAAAATGAAATTATTGTTGTAAAAAATTAGTATGGAAGTTAAAATAAAAGAACAAGCCCAAAAATAAATTGAGTGATAAAATCGCATCTGGACAATATACGAAAATGTATTAACTATTCGTCACATAACGAAATTTAAATATATTTTCTTAAAAATGTATTCGAAAAACACATTTTTATAAATCTGACTTCCGACTTACAGTGCAGTTGTAACCCACATTAATATATAATAGCAAAGTTTTACCGTGCTTTTAAATACTGTCCAATTAAATGGGGAAAAAAATTAACTGTAAAAAATTCATATGTTAAACAAACTCAGTTATACTTACGTTGACATTTTGTTTTGAAATAACATATTCTAAAATTTACGAAATATTTTCACCGCAAAGTGGTATTCAACGTAGAAAACTCAAGGCTCGCCCTTAGATTATGTTCTCTAATCGGTGGTCACATCCTCCCCAAAAACCTTTCCGTGAACCATTAAGCCAAATATAGAGTGTACTTTTCACCAATGGAATATACTCTACGGAATTTCCCATACGCAGGTAACATCTAATTTTAACAGACACGTGTTAATTTTTTTTTTTTGTTAATGTTTTCAGTTTTATCATACATTTTTGCGTAGCTATTTTTTTATCATCAAACATATAAAATGATGTTTTATTTCTGTAGTTTCAAATTTTTTAATAATATTTTAAAGTCAGCTTATTAACCCATTCAATATTTGTATGTAGGTAAATCAAGTTTCCTCCCAAAATGTAGCGTATGGATCTACACAGTGTAAAAATATCTACTCCGAAAGTTGAGTATATGGATCTCCGCAATGTGAAGACGTTTTGATAGATTATTTTTCACGAGAATTGTTTGTCAGACAACCCAAGAGGTATCCAGTCCGTCATTTTGGATTTTTAAAGTTCGATAGATGGGGAATTAAACGCGCGTTCTCCGGACTGCTAGGCATGCACTCTACCAACAACGCTACTGGGGAGACATTTAATATTTAGTTCTGCATTTTAAAATATTAAAAAAAACTTAGTTACAACTCCTTAACATTTACTTACGATAGTAAAATTTACATACTTCAGCTGAAGAAATTACTTCTTCTTTATTATTTTAGATAATTAGTAATATCAAGTTATTTTAATTTCAAATATAGGATAAATATTTTCATAAATATTTACATTTAAAAGGTGTGATGCGTAATGTATTGAAGACTTTTTTAAACATCTATCGTTGTAATAAAGTCTGTTTAGTTAAATTTCTACTCGGCAATTTATACTATTCTTTATTTGAAATGGAAAAGGTGAAAAAATATTTTAACTTCAAATAACCAAAACAGCATCTGAACAAAACTTTCTATTATTCTAATTTCATGGAAACATTCGATAGTTAAATATAATTCTACTAAGCAAATACAAAATTTTAAATGGAAATATATGTTTGTACAAATAATAATTCTTTCAAACGAATCCAATCAACTTTGTTTCTGCTAGTAAACTCACATTTATTAAAAACGGATTTATTTATTCGACATTGTAATATCAATTAATTTCACTGTTTACATTCCTCTGACAACTCAAAGCTTTTGTGTAAAAAGCTCACCAGAAGATAATTATTGAATATAGAATCCCATTAAAGCAGCTTTTATTAAACATTTCTGGCTTATGGATTAATTAATCTTGGGCAATGTTACACGATTATTCTCGCAAACACCTCCATCGACGCAACTTCAAAGACATCGCGCCTGGGAGGGAAAGGTCTCCAGGATGTGCCACTTCAAACTTTATAATTTGTGGCCAGAGACCTGAACGTAAGGAACTTTGTCAATGTCTACCTAAGATAGAGACAAAATTTATAACTCGGAAACGTCGTATACTATTCCTTGTGAAACTCGAAGATTCAACAACCTTGCTTAAGTCTGTTTCTCGCAAACGTAACATCTGAATATGCTTGTTGAGCTTTAGATTTTCATGAAGTATAGTAAACTTTAGTGTCCGGAAATGTTTATTATTTCAGTGGTAACCTTTCTTTGAATAGTGCAAACAGAATATATAAGGTTGATTACTATTGTGTAATTAATTTTTCGTTGCTAACTTGTTAACCACGATCAGTGTGAAACAGAAAGGTATATATTTTAGCCGTATGGTTGTCGTGTATTCTGAATATTTAAGCCTTCTACACAAAACGCAAACCGCTTATGGCGACAAGAAATTGAGCTATTTATAGATTATGCGTCATCCCGCCACACACCGGCGACCAATCGCAGCAAGGCAGCTGTCGTCAGCGAATCCTTTTCTTTGTTTAAGAGCTTTAGGACTGAAAATGTTTATGGATTTTTTTACTTTATAGTTATCAATAAAACCAAATTTCCAAATCAAATATATGTACGACATTTTACAGCGCTATGATGTATCATGTTTTAATTTTGGATGTTAAATTATTAATGTACCTTTTTTATCTATCATTATATTCAGAAGAATATTTTTTCTTTCTATCAATGATTTTTGTTTTTAAGTAAACTTCAAAATTATCATGCAGTAAACTTATAGTTTACACTTTTTTGTACGTTAATACATCCATATATTATATTATATTTATCCTATAACTCATCTTTAGTCATTATTTATTTAAAAATACCACTTTACCTCAATGATTTACTCGGAAAAATAAAGCCTATCTATTTGAATTGGAAACTAATTAAAATATGCAAACTTTAGCTTAGAACCTTATTTACGTTATGGAATTTATTAAATACAGCACATTGTTCAAATAGATGTATATATTGAGGATATAAAAAGGATATTTAAAATTTATACCATATCAAAGTAAAAAAAAAAAAAATCAGGCTTCAAAAATTTTCATTTATTCGATTTATCAGAATAGTATTCGTTTGATTTTTGAATACTATTGAACTCATTGAATCAATTGAACTCTTTTCATTTTCATTTATCACATTTCTAAAGCTTTATTACTTCATTTTTACATGCCAATTATATTCAGGAATACTTAATTTATGTATAAAAAAACATCGTCATATATTATATCATGTATTTACTTATTGTATACATATGTGTGTTTATGCAGAGAGAAGCTTCAGTATCGATAATGGTCGTTCAGAGTTATGTCAAAAGTGCTTCAGGCAAATTCCAGTAGGCTGTAATTTGTGTATATCTAAATGCACGTAAATTACAGTCTGTTTATCACAATTAAGCTTTGATGGGAGAGCTTTCCGATAAGATTCCATTAGAAAGTTGTTGAATCTAACCATCAACATCATATAAACTAAACTTTAATTTGAATATAAATATTTTAACCTCGGATAAAAAAGCATTAATTGTATTTAAATAATAAACTATACATCATCCGCTTATTTTACTTTCAGCTAATTTACAATATATATTTAAGTGACTGTAGTAATCACTTTAATTTTTATATGTGTATTACGTGTGATCTTTTTTCTAGAATGAATCTTTTGATATAGTGATACAATATATTTTCCAATAAAATACATACGGCCACTCGGTTATTTCAAATTGTCACGATTTGAATTTAATAAGGAAAATCTTTCATAGAAAACAAAATATAGTTTATTCGAATGTGTCACATGTAATTGCCTGCTATTTATTTTTTTACCGTGTTTGTTAATGTTATAGATCATACAGATCTCTCCCACGTGAACTGTTATTTTATAAGACTCTTATCTATGAAGACCAGTTGGTGGCTATTTGCTGAACCTTTTCTAGATATTATCATTTTAGGCATTCTCATATACCAAAATTCAAACCAAATTGAAGGCACTCTCCGATCGGCCACTGAGACTATGAAATATATTTCGCTTAAACTATTGCTTGAATTCCACGTCTATCAAATACTAACTTGATTATAGTAGTTTCTTTTGTACAGACAAAGCTTAATGTAGACGAAACACGTATCATTTATTAAATAAAGTTTACAATCTTTTCAGAACGTGACTTTTTACACTAGAAGATATTTTTATATGAATAAATATCTATCAAAAAAGCTTGTGGCTAGTGAAAAAATTTGAAAATAGTAATTATAAGAGAATACAGAACTTAGTCAACAAAATTCAATTATATTACTTAGTTTATCGATTACTGCCTTTATTTACACTAGTTACCACATTAATTGCTTTAAGGCTTCGAATGCGTAAATTTCACGTTATCGCATTTACACGTAGACTTTTCTTAGAGCTTTTAATTGGGTGACCCTTTCATTCCTCTCATAATTTCCGTTTCCATCGAAGATTTTCGAACGTGCCTCACTCAATAATACTCATTATGTGATACTCAACTCTCAATTTAATTCTAAATATTATTAAATTTTCTTTTCTTACGGGGGAAATGTATTTGTTCATTTTTACTAGAGAAAATTTTGATTAATCCATTTTTTCTTCATTAATAAAATCTTTACAATAATTTAAAATTACTGTCACTGTCTGAAAAATAAATAAAATTTTATTGTTATAAAACAAATCACTCATTTTTATTATGTTACATTGCATTCAATAAAAATTCTAGTTAAAGATTCATTTTTTTTAAAATTATGTACTCGGGAATTAAATAGTTTTGCTTAAATTCGTAGCCATTTATAAGAATTCGCTAAAATTATGTAATTCGTATCTTAAGTCATTAATTTCATTAATGGCACTGCACTTTTTTTACAAATAAAATAATACAACAATATAAATTACTCAAGGCTATTTTTGCAATATACTTTGTGCAAAATAGAAAACACAATATCATAACGGATAATTTCACAAAAAAATTAAGGTTTGATTGGAAATTATTAATGAGTTTTTCAAAATGTCTGTAGAATAACCGATAAAATGAATTTCCATTGAACATTAAAGCGTTAAGTGTAGAAATTTTCAGTGATAATTTTCGTCTAATCGGTAAATTTTCTTCTCTTTATTTTTCTGAATAACCCAATTACTGTGTAAATATTTTTGTTTCTGTGTATTGTAAGATTTGAAAGCTTCATATAAAGTTTCATATGAATTATCAAAAACAGAAAAATGTGTCGAATGCCCGATAGTAAACTTTCAATAAACTGAAAAACTTTCTATCAACTAAAAATTACTTAGCCTAGAAAAGCGCTAGCTTCTTAAATTATTTCCGAAAGAAAACACAAAAATATTTTATTCCGCGCTTATCAAGAA
>JAGVSQ010001657.1:0-28034 GCA_022683975.1 Rhyacophila evoluta | reverse complement strand
TTACACAAACATTTGATGCATTTTTATTTCCATGGCATGTGGCACGCGACATATTATTGTATTGAAAAAAAATATTTTTTGGCACTCAGGCTCAAAAAGGTTCGCCATCCCTGATCTAC
Organism: Rhyacophila evoluta; assembly: GCA_022683975.1. NCBI lineage: Eukaryota > Metazoa > Arthropoda > Insecta > Trichoptera > Rhyacophilidae > Rhyacophila > Rhyacophila evoluta. The sequence continues at coordinate 27,915 of JAGVSQ010001657.1, read as the reverse complement.
GGTATTAGAATGTCTTTTTACCCTAAGAGCCACACTGACTTTTCCACTGTCCCAAGGGCCAACACCTAGCTAGTTAATAATACCAACATATTGTAGTTTACCGTTACCGCGGTTACCACGGGCCGGATTGCTGGTGCTCGCGGGCCCTAGTTTGAAAACCCCTGCCTTAGAATATTACACATTTTATTGTATTATTAGATCAGAAAGAATCTCTCCGGTAACGTAGAGGTTAGCGTGCGTGCCTAGTAATCCGAACAATGCGGATTCAATTCCCACACTGTCGGATTTTAAAAAAGCCTGCAAAAAAAGAATGTTAAACAATTATTTTTTAGTAAATAATCGACAGTTACCAATAAACAGCTTTTCACGCGTCCTCTTAGATGAATGGCAGCATCGTGTAGTTCCAGCAACTTTACCTTTCCAAAGTCGATCGCGTTGAGTATTTCTCGTTGATCTTGCTTAATAAAAGTCATCGCTTGCATAAGAACTTTTTCAATATTTTTGTGTTCTTCGCGCATTTCTTCGAGAGCATTTTCTACCTTTTTTTTAAACGCATCCTTTTTTTGATTTACCAGGGGTAAATAAATACCGCAACGTGGTTGTCTTATGGGAGTCGCCTTAAAATTACACAGTAGTGATAAATTTATAAGTTATTTAAACTAATACTTTAAGAGGAGATTTATAAAGAAGCTTATTTGACTAGATTTTTTCCAAGTTCATTAATGGAGCTTTTCTTTGTTGTGGGTATTATATCATTAAGAGCTTTGGCCTGCCAAAAGCTCTACACGATTTTTTTTATTTACCAGTCGTGTTGAAAAAACTTTGGAAAATATGACTCTAAACTGAGAAGAGACAACTAATCAACAGTTTAAAGCACATCTCATCTGATAAATCTCTTTCATGATGAAGTTAATCTCAAATTTCTTTACGATGTTTTTTCTTCGATGATTGGATACTATTGGAAAATGTTAGAATAGCCGACGCATACAAGGACACCAGTGGGAGATAAATACTAATTAAGCAAAAAGAAATCGGGTACACGTTAAAATCTTTAAAGAAAATATTAAGTACTAGATGTTTGACAAAGATAAAATTAGACAAATTAAATAGAGCCAGAGCTCGCTAGTGTGTGACACGATTGTGGTCGTAGCTATCGAGGAGCAGTTGGAGCGGACTGTTCCAGGCGCACAACATATGGAGAGCGTAGTTTTGGCAGGAAGTACAAATTTAAATGTAGCGCGAGAGATAAAAAAAACGAGAAACCATAATTTTTCGAAGGAAGTACAAAACGAGAAACAGTAGGAGGCGGAAGAATTTTATTTGGTCCAGGGTGTTGAATATGTAGCTACGTCACTGAGTTGCAGTCACTGTGCTTAATGATGAATTTGTTGAAATTGAAATGTGCCCAAATGCAAGCTATCTATAAATTTCACAAAGTAGATAGAAGAGAATTCGGTTAATTTCAGGGAAAAAAAACATCAACTGCATTTCTGTTAGTCCATTCTACATGATTTTGTAAACCGATTTATAATAATTTACCTGGTCAATGATTATAATGATTAAAATAAACTGACTAATTATTTTTTGCTCCATTATTTAACACGGCCGTGATAAAATGTACGTCTCGAGTATAATCGTGTGACTGTACACATATTGTAATATCACATTATACAATACTTACGTGGAAAAGGCGATTTATTTATCAAACAGAACTGCAGGTTATTAAAAATGTACACTTATACGTAAGCTGTGACATGGTTTGTTTATAATTTCTCAGGGAGGGATTGAGTAAAATGGATAGTACTTTGTGATGTTAATCATTTTTGTAACCAATTGTTAATTAATCTTTGTTGTGATCTCACTTAGATGATTTTTTAAAGATACATGACAGAATGAATAGATTGATGCAGTGTCCTCTATTTTAATCTACGGAATTGTATCTATGCTGTACTACTCGCACTAGTCTAAAGCAGTGCTTACTAAACTATTTTGAGCCGCGGACTCCTAAATAAAACAACAAATTTCCGCAGCCCTCAAAAAAATATTTCTTATAGATGCAAAAAATGAGTGAAAAAAATACTTCACAGAATTATGATTTTTTTTTTGCTCGCGTGTTGTATATACATATGTGGGTCCGTAAGAACCATTTTCGGAATCACTAGTATAAATCATAATGTGTATCGCTGCAAACCAACTACACTAACAGCTAGATCTTCAGGAATAAAAGATTACCTGTGATGCTGTGAAGCACTTCCGCTGGAAGCTTTTGGCAATGTTATCATGGCCTGCTCGCGATAATATTAATTCCGAATTAACTCCATTTTAAGCACCACTAGTAATTATACAGAATAACTTGTATTCATTTCTTGAGGTATGTGTCATACGAGAATTAAAAAAATTACTTAAATGAACAGGTTTTCATTTTATTAACGAATATATTTATTTTCCTGTATTTATTAGACGTGTATCGAGAACTGTTTGGCTATTTCACTTGATTTCCCGAAATAAAAATAAAATATTCCTCTTAAGATTCTTGAAAATGGCAATACACGATTTGTTTTGTGAAATTGGTTGAGGTACCAATTCACATTCCTAAAACTAAAAATATTTAAGCATATTAAATAAATTACTGGGTACAGCCCTGTAATTTAAATATTATTCTTAAGGCTTATGGTAAAGAAAAACATAATAATTACAACGTTGAAAATGATAAGAGTTCATGGAATTCATTTTGATTATTAAGAATAAAATACTTAGAAACTATATTATTAAAAACGTGTTAATTTCCTTGTATAGCCAGACTAGATATATCGAAAAACTGTTGGATCAGTTTTTCTTTTTTATTGAACCCGTGGGGCAATTTTGGCTGACCAGGCCTGTTGTATAACAACATTTACTTATTTTTTTACCAAGTCTGCTACGAATCCGGAGCATATGGATCTATACATTTAGGGTAATTATGACTTAGATTTACTAGAATTGATTGTCAGCCAATCTACCGACTCATTGCCTTGTATCTTTCAATTTAAAAGAATAATTCTAAAGATTGATGGGATTTTAACTATGGACCTCCTGCTTCGAATCATGCGTGCTCCCCAATCTGCAACTTGTTCAACGAAAGCTATTTTAAATACCAAAAGCCAATTTTAATGTTCCGTCGTCAATGTTTTTTTTGGGTGCGTGGCGATCTAAGTCTTAGGTAATTGATATTTACTCCCGGGACATTTTCGTCGAATAAAGTAGATCTCTTCTCGATATTAGAGCTCCAGAATATGCTTGATTAATACCAGGTATCAGGACGGGGCGAATGGATGGAGGGCACATATTTAATAGTTTAATTGTAGAATTTGTATGGGTCGTCTTATAATATTTTTTTATATCCCATGTTCCCTACCAAAGTGAAGCATATGGATATCCACAATATAAAGATATCCACTCCAAACGTGTAGTATATGAATCTCCGCAATGTGCAAACGTATTGGCAGATTATTTTTCACGAGAATTGTTTGTCAAACTATTGCTTAACCCAATAGATCCGATAGATGGGGATTTGAACACGCATTCCCCAGATTGCTAGGCGCGCACGCTGCAAACTACGCTACCGGGGATACATAACATTATAAAATTAATGTAATATAAATAAAAAAAACTGTTACAGTGATGCAATTAATAACAATTATATTATGTATTTTCGAAAATATATTTTACAGGATGTTCTAAATTTATCCGCTCATGAATAACTTCCATTCGCAATTGGTAAAATCTGATGCAATGTTTTTCCCTTGATTCATGATCGATGAAGAAACACATGCGGGGATGGTAGTTTGAAAATTTACAAAATAAACGATGATCTGACTTTCCTCGAACACCTGAAAAAAAGTTATATATTTATTATGTTTCGTCTCATATTTATACAATATTTATATATATAATATATCGATATTGTTCCATATCTGATGTCATTAAAATGAAAAACATATTATAAAGGGTCAGGTAAGTAAATTATGAGGCCTGAATGAAATGGAAATTCAAAAGATGACTTCAATGAAAATATATTATATCAATATATTTATTTGCTACTTAATAAGTATACTTGATAGCTGTTTCAATTGCGAGACGATTGATAGCATTATCAATGGCTTCACGGCTGAATAGTTATCGGTGATATTAATTAACCAGTAGATTTATAATCCAATTTTCATGAATGGTTTTTTAAAATTCATTAAAGTTTCATTAAATTTCAGAAAAGTATACTGAATCACTTAATACTTGATATGTACAATAGTTACATATGTGTAAGTGTGCAATAAATATAGAGATAAAAATTACTTAATTAAATTAAAATTATATTTTTCGTACTTTAACCCTTTCATTTATTTTTGTGCACACAAGTTTTAAGCAGATCTTTCACCGCTATCAATTCAACGAATATCATAAAATCGATCAAATTGGATACGACGATTTGTAAACAATACTCTTCTATTTGCAAACACGGAACAAAATAAACTGAAAAGTTGTTCCGAATTGGTAAGAATGTGTATAAAATTACCACATGTCGCCGCTCAGATTTCGGAATCAAAGGAACACTTGAGAATAAATTTGAACCTATATTTCTGTGAATACCAATATAAATAATATTCGCTTAAATTCTGAAATACTTAAAAGCGGTTCATATAACATATTACATGCCGCATGTTATATGTTCACTCACTGCCCACATATAATTTAGTCTGAAGATGCCGAAAGGCGAAACCCGGGTCGCTAACAGTGATCTCACATTTGAGAGTTCACCAGTTTTAAATAATTTAGAATTTAAAATCAATTTCCATCAAGCACCATCAGTCAAAAATATCAATAATCTTTTGTTTCTTTACAAAACATAATAATTATAGAAAGAGCATAAGAAATTTTTCAATGCTGAATTCGACATTTTTTTGTTTTTACATTTACGTATTTTTTCTAGACTAAAAATATATGATATGATTATAATCATTTCCAAGTTTTATCGATAAATCTATGTAGTATTTATATCATAGGAAATAATGAAATTACATTAAAAAATAGAGAATGGCTTTGAAAACAAGGCGCACGGACGTATAGTTATCAAAGCGCATGTTACTGAAAAAAAACATTTCGTTACAATAGGAAAACAGTATAAACTCCACAAGAGAATAATAATTTTATAAGCCGCAAATAAATGTTACTTTTTAAGAAATCATACGTATGACTATTTATATGTAAAGAGTTTTAAATTATCGCAATAATTTCTGAAAGAGTAAATAATATAAAGACGATTACCAGTTTTGTAACCCTGATCGACCGAACTGTCATGATTTTAGTAGCACTCATAATATAGTTCGTCTTGCATTTTGGTGTATTTATCCTGCCAGTGTTTTCAGGCTTTGAGCACTCTGTTTCCATATTTGTTTCGAAGTTAGCAATTGTTTCTCTAACTTCTTTAATGATAGCTTTAAGCTCATCAATAATTTCATTAGTCCTTCTGAGTTTTCCGGTGACACATTCTGCGGCCATGCTGGGAGACATCGTTATTAAGACGTAGAAATCACCTTTCAGCATCTAAGTAAAATAAAATATAAGATTTAAGGAAAAAGAACGTAACTAAATCTACTATCAACACGCTCCGTTCTTACACCTGGTCTTAATCAGGCCTTTCTTGGAGCTCTGATATCGAGAAGTGATCTTCTTTATTTGACGAGAATTTCCTGGGAGTAAATATAAATTACCCAAGAATTTGGTTGCCACGCACTCAAGTGTTCTGAAGTTAAATAAAATAGAATGAGAAAAAAAAGAGAATTGAAAAAAAATGGAGACTAATTTGATAATTTGCATTTTTTAAAATATAATGAAATTCTCCCTTACGTGAACCAAGTTAGATAGCCCGATGGGTCCAACAGCTGGTTGAACCAACTTAAGTAACTGTTAAGTAACATTCTGGAAAATTTCCACAGAATGTGTTGAAGACATGTTGGATGTTTAACAAGAACAAATCGAGATAATTTTGTTAATCACAAGGCATACAACTGAATAAACGTTCTATCAAACTTATGTCAGCTACAAATGCCAAATTAGGATTTAAATTTAGCTTTTAAATTTGAAAAAAGGATGTCCTGCTAAATTTTCTGCGACCAAGAAAAAGGACTTGCATCACATAAATTTTGATCGTTTTTCTTAAATAACTAATAAAAGATTAAGTAAATACGGATGCTTAGCAGCTTCACTTTGTCAGTGATACGTGGCTGCATGGTCCGTTCTCTTATCTTCTCATTTCGAATGAGGTCATACTACCGTTTTTCTAAAATCCACCGCAAGCACATGTTCTCAAAGCTTAGCTAAAGTTGATTTGGGGCTTTGCTAGGTGGCACATTTCTCAACCGCAGAGCAGCACTCATAGAATGCATGCATTGAACAGGCGGCAGGGATAATCCCAGACATTTCGCAAGAAATTGAAGGTTGCTCCAGCAATGCCTGTTCGAACAGCGATCTCATTTTGCGAAATTCCATCTCCCGCAATATGTAACCCTAGGTATGCAAAACTGTCGATACTCTCGATAGTCTGTCCATCGTTGGTCAAAATTTATTTTAATATATTCTATTCAAATAAAGTCTTTCAAAAATCGTCCTGTAATACTTATATACGGCACAATCTATAGAGAGCGCTTCGGGGGTGATTAAGCTAGTTTACGTAAATATATTTTGTAATAAATAAAGACGCGAGAAGAAAATGCAGATAGCCTTACTAATAGAGTATTATTCTACGGGGTAAAATGTCACATAGGTAGTGTAGAGGTGAGCGTGCGGGTCTAGCAGTCCGAAGAACACGGGTTCGATTCCCACATCTATCGAAATTTACATAATTCAAAAATGAAAAAAAAATAGTTGAACAATTGTCTAACAAACAATTCTTGTAAAAAATAATCTGTCAAGACGTGTTCACATTGCGAAGATTCATATACTCCACATTCGGAGTGGATATCTTCACACTGTGTAGATCCATATGCTCTTCTCTGGGAGTGAACATGGTATAAGAAGAAGAAAAAAATTCTCACCTCAGTACATGTGGTTGCATTATTTCTAGTATTGTTCGCTTTTTCAACGATGTCTTGATATTTCTTTTGCAAAACTTCTAGTGTAGAAGTGGCAGATTCTTTGGCTTTTGCAATCCATGTCTCGTTGTTAGCTGCCACGGCCTGATTAATTTGGTCGATGGAATCTTCTGCAGATTTAATCACGTTTTCCGCTTTATTGACGAATGCTGCGTATGCATCCTTGATTGATGGCAAGCTGTGGACGCCATTTTGCTGCAAAATAAAATATTATATATTTAATTGGTTCTTTAATCGTATCTAACTTTGACGCAAGGAATTCCATTTTTGTTCTAGCTTTGTGAAGAAAGTTAGATTACACGTCATAGTTTTTTGAAAGTTTAAAAGTTTGCAACATAAAACCGTAGATTTAAAAACGAACGGGATACTCGAGATGCGTAATTTTCAACATATATGAAACCCTTTAAAACGATGTAATCACGCAACTCAAGGACTAGATGTACACCCACTTCGGGAATGCCCTTCAAGAGATTTGTGATGTTTTTCCCGTGATCTAAAATCAAGATCCATTAATATATAAATTCAACATCCAAATGCGTATAAGATAATGTGCTCGTACTTGTCAGGTGAAGTCTAATTAAACACTTTTATTTAGCTTCAGATGTATTACGGTCCATACAAAATCGAGAGTTATATGAGGGGTGTATTTCCAAAATGAACTTAATCCATTATGCCAAAATATAAAAGACAAGATTTTGAACAAATATTTTTTATATTAAACAGCCATTTAGCCTGCAAACCAGTCGGAACGCCAATTTCAAAGACATTAAAAGTATAAATAAACATTCAAAAACATATGTGTATATTTTATATTAAAAAATACTCGTTCAAAATACTCTTTTTTCAATTTTGACAAAGTGTAATAAGTTTATTTTGAAAATAGCCCTTATATATTTTTAAGGTACAGTCGTGTAGAAAATTTTATTCTTATCGGTCGTATAAGATGATCTGGAATTTGTCAATTACTTACTTATTTGATTCCAAAAATATTATTCAAATTCTTAATATACGAGTATGATTAATTTTTTTTTATATAAGGTTCTTAATTTTAGTCGTGTATCGTGCTTACGTACTTGCAGTTTCAACTGATGTCATTAAGATATTAATGAAACAATTTACCAATCTTATCTAAAGTAGCTGACTTAGATGTGAGATGAGAAATTAAAATATTTTAGTATGCATGAGTTTGTTATAATTTTTAATTAAGTAAATATTTACTATACATTAAGATATTATATTATAGCTCCAATTAAAACGTATTTAGTTTCATAATCATAACACTTGACAGTTCCGACAACTTTGTTGAGTATATACATACTATTTTAAGGTATTTTAGCAAGATTTATTTACAGAGTAATTAATACCTTCCAGATATGATTATGTTGACTGATATCAAACGACGTTAAGTCCATCGAATGTCAAACAAAGAAATATGCGACTTTATCTTATTTTGTACAAAAATGAATGCAAAGTTAAATGATAGAATTTAGTAACCATGATGGATGCAAATAACCCGAAGCTATTCATTTGATACAGTATTTAAAAAAATGGATTTAAGTAAACTTGTGGACTTGAATCAATTTGAAAAATATTATGACGGCTATACGCGATTTAAAGATGTAAATAGTGACTTTTGTGGATTTTAAGTATATCATCATATGCAGATTTGCATAATCTATTAATCGTACATATCGTATGTCTGATATAAATCAACACATATTATATTATTAAAAATTAACGTTATTTATAATTACTTAGCATTTATTTATTATTAGCTTTATTCAAAATATTTATAAATATTTTTTTTGCATCTATAGTTGGAGTAAAGACTTGAAGATGAATTTGGATCTTAATTAGTCGTCTAGGTCCGATACCTCTTCATCTCACTGCTCATGAGATAGATATTCACGATTCTAGAGATATTTTATTATTGATCGAAAGAATTCGACTTCTTTTACTCTTCTAAAATATATTCCTTGGTTCCGACATGTTTATAAACCTTTTCTATTATGATCTTCATAAAATGATATATAAAAAATATTACTCGACATGGCGCCTAATTGTCAGTCAATACTGTTAACTTAATGTAAAACAAATGCCTAATATTATACCTATTTTTTAATTTCTACGGATATTACAAATAAAACAATACGAGGATGTACAGTATTTGTCTCACCTGAACCACAAAGGTTGCCACGAAGAAGAAAACGAGTGTTTTAGAGAACATGTTAAAGTATAATGTGATTGTGAATTATGGTTTCGGTCGTATTTAAGGAAATGTTTTATTTGTTTATTCAAATCTATTAGCTATATTACCTCAGATGGATTATATCCGTTTATCAACGGCGAACACATTTTTATTATGTAACCGTGATATTTACACAATGACTCAATCAGACATTTTCCACCAGCAAAAAAAATAAATAAAAGACGTTCACGAATAATTAATAATTGATTATTTTCTTCTTTTATACAAAGTTAGTAATAATTGAGGGTGAAAATGTTCATTATAATCTGAACTTGAAATTCATACGGATGCAAGTCACAAATTATTTGACAAAATAATACGTATAGTTAATTATTATGTTTATTAGGGATAAAAAAAATGTTGTATCGCAAAAGATTAAATAAATTTCGAATTGCAATTGGATGTAACAAACATAACGAGTTAGAAGCATAAGGACTCAGAAAGGTGTAAGGAGTGTATTTTTTTACTTTTTCCGATTCAAAATTGATTGATGTGTATTAAGTTTTTTAATCTATCTGCATAATTAATTATGAAAGTTTTAGGACGTTTTTGGGTTCCTTGAAAATTTCACTTTATGTAGTTGTAGCCGTCTGCTTATCGGCGACAGAAACCACCATTCAAAACTTACGAGCGTCTCTAGAGTGTCAAATGATGATGCCAAGACTTCGTTTTGGTATATTGTCTTTGGTATATGGATTTTCGTTAAAAATAAGCGGTCGCTTACTTCAGCTTATATTGAGATTGGTTAGTACTAACTCAGAGGTAGGGATTGCAAAATTTAATTCGGAATTCTGAAAATTCCGGTATTCGAATTTAGATTTTTCACGTCTCACTACGTCTCACTACGTCCGAAAATAGAAAGTGAAATTATCTATCTCAAGATAGGACTAAGAGATTTTCATTTCCTCGAAAATTGCTATCCGTGCATACTGGTGTAATGTGAAATACAATGTGAAATAACAAGCTTCAAGATTACAGTGGATGCTGAGTATTATAATCACGGATAATGTTTTCAATCTGCCATTGTTATCACAATCAGTCGGTACCAAATCACATCATACAAAATCACTTGAAAATAATCTGCTAATTATAATACAATTTCGGTTATATTTATACTTGTTCCTATACAGTAATTAGCCTGACGCTATGAATCTGGGGATTATTTTCAGGAGTTAATAAATTCAAACAAACGATAGACCCCAAAAGACTGTATATGATTTTTTCAAATAAATTTTGTTTTTAAAAAGCTCTTAGTAAAGTATGTTGTTTTGGATACATATAAAGAAGTTGTATTATTTTGTTATAAACCGTGTTCACTGATATTTTTATTTTGTCTTCTGCTTAATGTTATCAAAAGTTACAAGCCATATAGTGATCATAATAAACGATTTCCATTGTATTATATAATATATACATTATCGGCTGCTTTATCAGACCCGAGCAGGCAGTTACAGTCTCGTTTTAAACATTTTGATTCATTTGAAGAAGTTTTGAAGGTATCGTGTGGATGCCATTAAAAGATCACTCTCATGAGCGTCAGTCGTCCATCACAATAGCTAACGAACAAATAGGGCTCTTATCCCTTTTCCATGATTTATATCTATTTATTTCAGTTGTCAAATTACATCCAATAAATAATATATTATAAAATTATTAATGATAATTTCGTTTTGAAAAACATATTATTTGATATTTTTCGAAATATTTTATAAAATATTTTTATTAAAAATAGCATTTTGTAAATAAAAACAAAATTCTTTCAGATATTAATGAAGTAAATATTATTTAATATATTCATAAATTTTATTTAATCAATATGAAAAATACCGCCAAAGACAACTGCGTACATAATAATTTATTTTCAAAGTATACGGAAGCTTATTTTACATAATACGGAAAGGTAATAATTCACCACACATATCGATTATTTATGATTTATTATTTAATATTAATCTTGCAATGGAATTATTTTATTAAAACCCTCACTACTTATATGTCATTCTGGACTGGATATGTTTATAGGGTGCAGTTTGAAAATGATTTTACATTCTAAAATATATACAAAAGATTTATTTCTAAAATTACGCGTCCTAGTTGAAGGTGATAGCAAATTGTTCTTTATTCACACAAATAATTTCACAAATAGGGCATATTAATTTATTATCATATGCGTCTCCCGCGTGTCAAAATTAAATATTTTGTTATTTGATATATTACAGAAAAAGAGCTTTCTTCAAAAATATTAGTCATTGAAATGTTTTTAAACAATAGTGGTATTATTTTTAAAAGCTGAATTACTTACTAAAATTATTCTTTGGTGTTATGTTAAGTATAGAATTGCATGAATTGGTTTTTTTGATAAATGTAATTCAAACCACCACATTAACCAAAAATGCAAGTATTTAATTATATTTCAAATAATAGCTACACTATTTATAATCAATAAAATATTTAGTGCAATAATATGTATCGATTTTCGAAAGGAAAGAGGACGTAAGCGACATAAAACAAATTTTACAAAAGAGAAAAAACGTTTTTCTGACGATTTTAGGCCAACGTCAAGATATTCTTCTTAAAGCATGCTCACTCCCAAAGTGGCGCATATGGATCTACACACTATAAACATATCCACTCCGAGTGGAGTATATGGATCTCCGCAATGTGAAAACGTCTTGAATGATTATTTTTCACGAGAATTGTTTGTCAGAAAATTTCTTGAGCCGATGGGCATCCAGTGCTGTATTTTTATATTTTTTTAAAAATCCGACAGATAGGGATTTGAACCCGTATTCTCCGGATTGCTAGGCGCACACGTTACCAAATACGTTAACCGGGGAGCATTCGACTGCAAAATATTACATAGACACAACCTTGAAGAGCATGAAGACTAAGACTAATGGTTTATTTACTCAATATGATATTTAATATTTTTGACTAATGGTGCTTGGTGGAAATTGATTTTAAATAATTTAGAATTCAATATGATATTAATCAATTCAGTTATTTGTTACATTGTTGTATTACAAAAGCCCCCTTTCCTGGTCGCAAACCTAATAGGCCATCTTTTTAAAAAAATTAAATGCTAAATTTAGACACAAATTTGCCATTTTCAGCATACGTCCTTTTGATGGGACGTCTATTAAATTATATACGTTGTGATTATCTACTATGTACTACTACCATGTTGAAAATTGAGAGTTACGTCGTTTTTCCTTTCCGTAGTCGATATATTATAGTGAGGAAATAATTTATTAATATTCTTGTAGCATCCATTTCGAGGACAATTTCACTAATCCCATTTTTCTGTTTGCTGATTCCTATTCATACATTCTACTCTATTCTTATTGGTCTGCCTTTGAGAACATCTTATTGATCACAGATTAGGGACATACCGGGAAGCCCACTGTTACATTGATCCTTTCATTAGGCGCACGGACGTACATGTAAGTCCATATTTATCAAAGGATTAAAAGTGATGCAGCGGGATCAGTTACGGCGTACACTCCGAAGAGTCTGGATCCTGCTTGTTTATTTTTCCAGCCGGTGGAATTCCGGCGTCCTGAAAGACCGTACGATACTATCCACGAGATGTACTTGATGCCAGCATGACGTGGTAGAATGCGAAACAGCTATCAGGTGATAGCAGATGAGGCACAGGGAAAGATCGTAAATGTTCAGGCACGTAAAATTATTGTCTCTATTACTTACGTTCTCGTTTATATAATTGATTTAAAGAACCAGAGAGAGAAAAAGGTTGAGGTCTGCTATAATCACAATAAAGTTGTCTTTTTAATACATTTTTTGGAGTAATATTATTTAAAATTATATTTTCACAAGTGGTAAATAATTGTATTTAGCATTCTAAAGTGATATTAATCACTTCACGGTCTCAAGGCGAAGGTCAAAATATAGTATCTGTTCTTATCAGTTCAATATCAGGGTATAAAATTGAGTTTTAGAATTCGGGGCCTGGTCGTTAGCAGTGAGAAGTCATGATTAATTCGACTGTTGCCAATACTAACTGACTAATTATGTAGCGAACTATCTGCATGCTCCTGGATGTTTCCAGAATGCAGAACTAGATGTCCGTTGGATTATGCAATTGGCTGACACCCAATTCTCATGAAAAATCTACCAACATATGTCTTCAAATTACGGAAATCTTATTTTATTTGTACTACATTTTAGGAGTGAACATGATATAAAAAAATATGTACATACATTAATTTTGTCTATTAGTGAATTAAGTATAAAATGTCTTAATATTTTTGTGTTAGTGTGAGCACTTCAATGTGAGTGCAAATGTCTTGTGTGGACTTTTGTGTGCGGTTGTCTTTCCGTGCAGTTGTCATGGAACCTTACCATCCGAATGACACAGTATATTGTATTTAGCGGCAGGGCCGTGGCGTGCTATAAGGCAAGGACGCGGGCGCCTCAGGCGGCATCATGTAAGGAGTGGCAAAAGTAGCGAAATCAATACAAACACTTTTAACGTACAAGCCATGTGAGGGCGCCGTCATCGAAAATGCGAATTTGCGAAAATAGAGGATTTCATTTAGCGCAATACCTAAGAAAAACAATAAGCCGGATGGACGTGATTATGAAGCGCGAGAGGGGCGGTATTCTAAAGACTTGCATCATACTAAGAAAATCTACCATACGGCCAACTACGGCTAACACGGCAATCTAGCACTTTCAACGGAATTAAAAGATACTGATTTGGAGAAGATAAAATAATTTGAAGATAAAAAGGAATGGCGACGTCACGAAATATCAATATGCCCCGACAGTGTGACAAAATAGATAAATATATTTTTATGTTTATGAAAATTTAAAATACGATTCTGTTTCTTAAGCATACATGATAGTTTAAAGGTAATCCTCTTTTAAATATAAACAGCACATTTCATTAAACTTCTTGGTTTACTTTTCAATAGTGGTATATACAAAACTAATTAAAATATTATATAGTTTTATGTTTTCTTTTTAACCATTGCGACGTGCATAATCAATTAATATAAAAAATATATATTTTTCGACCCAACGCCTGATTGTCAGTCAATACTGTTAACATGATGTAAAAAAAATGCCTTGAATTTATTTTATTAATGGCTAGAAGTTTTAAAATTTGATATTGATATATTGTAAATATTATATTGATTCAAATCGGGGAATCAATTTCAAAACAATCAAGTCCTCGAAATATAGCCGAGTAAGACGATACACTGCAAACAATTCGTCATATTCATTCGCACCTTTACAGTTCATTTTACTTATAGTATACTTATGCTCACCATTCCGGATCGAGAGATCATGAAAAAATCATTATTTTTGCATAAATTCAAGTATCAATTATTATATAATGCATTTAATTTTAAAACTTTTAATAAACATGACGCTTCACAGTAAACATGTGAGTTGATGAAAAATAGATTTATAGTCCATAAAAAGTTTCTCAAACAGTTGTGATTAATTATTATGTTATCATTATAAAATACTTTGACATGTATCGATTATTTCGAATGCAATTATAATTTAGCACCCATTCTATTTCAATTTAAAAGAATGCCTATCTTGATTATAATCACCTCCATGGTAATTTGGTCGTTGGGAGAATGTTCGCCGTAGAATGAAGTCAGAAATTATTTATTAATCAGAGTCGAATTATAGCAAATATGCAATTTTTATTTAATGTGGCTTGCGGGACATTATGACAGCAGCAAATACCGTGATGAATACTATCATCTACCACTCTTTAGTCTAAATATGTCTTAGTTTATTTCATAGCAATATGATATAACTATCGAGTGTGGAAAGGCAAAAGGACGTAATCCTTAATTTTTCAAAATAACTTTTATTCGTTAATCAGAATGTATAAAGCTTAATACACGTTCTATCAAAAGCTGAAAATACTAAAATTGTGCTTAAATTCAGGTTTTAAGTTTTTAAAAAAAGATGCTCTGTGAAATTCGCGACCAAAAAAAGGTTTCACCCAATCATTTTTATCGGTTTTTCTTAACTAACTTATTAAATTAATATCAAATTGAGTAAATAAGACACCAGTTTTAGTTGTATGTACTTCAAGGTTGTGCTAATCTAATGATTTGACTTTGGCTCAAAATCATTGAATAAACGTTTTTTGTGCCTCCTGTAAAAAAAATCTATGTGGGTTACGTCCTTTTTTTGTTCTACAGTCGATATTTAAACTACAGGTGTAATGATAAAACGTAAGGGACATACATAATATTTTCAAATATAAATATCGTGTGCAGAGGTAGATTGTCCAGCTGGGCTGCTGTTCAGACAGTAGCCAATTTATTACAGAACATGATGGTTTTGCCACAAAGTTGGTTTTGGCTTTATCCGACGACCAAAATGAAAACATGGCTCTTCGATAAAAGATATTAATCACATTCTGCGATAACTTTCAAGAATGCGTCTGAAATAAGAAGAATAACTCAAATTGATCCTGTTACCCATTGGGCTTTCTGACCTGGTTGGCACAAAGGCGAATTTCAGTGGGTTTAATTAATTTTTGCGGCATAACATTATATATTACGAGTATGACAACTTCAAAAAATTATTCCACCAAATAAAATTCTTGTCGATAAAACGATTGTCTTATATTTTTTTTCACATTTTAAACTTAAATACAAGTGGTAACTTAATTCGTACATATTTTGTGTCATTGTCCGGAATATTCCATTCGAATAAAGTATTTAAATCTTCTCGATATTAAATCTCTGAGATATGTCTAATAAATACCAGGCGTAAGGATGGGACGGGTGGAAGGCGAGCACATTCAGTAAACTATTAAACACTTTATTCCTAAATGTAATGATACAAGATGATAAATCCGTACCTGTATTAATTTGGCTACAATCGATTTTTTTGACCGCAGAACTCAGTTAAAAATAACCCAGATTTTCAGCTCGGAAATGGTGTGAAGGTTTAAGATATCCTGGTGGTTAAACTCGTAACACGAATTAATATCGACCGATCCTTTATATTTTATAATTTTATAATGTTACCCACTGATTGCGTGCAAAAAAAAAATGTTTTCGGGCTATATGTTATACTTATGCAAGACATTTGTTTATTTACAAGAACATTTTGCAACAATGACATCACTGATTTTGTCGTGTCATACTTTGATTATAAGCGAGATTTTTTATAATATATAATGCTATAATATTTATAGATATAATAAAACATTATTCTTTTAAACTATTTGAAAATGATATATATATATATATATATCGTTGTGTATGACCCGAATTTCGCCTTTGGGTATCTTCGTGCTATACGTGTGTGAATGATATATATATATGTAATATACTTTCTCCTAAATTACTTTCCTAAATCTAATCTAAAAAAGTAACCATCATTTTTATTACAATTTACCCAGCCATGTAAATTTATGATTTCTCGTCATCCAAGCATATTAAAATCCATACGTTGATATGTTCATACGTTCACCACAAAAAATTTCTTTTTTTTCTTTATACGTAGTACAATTAATAATGAATTTATGAAAATTATTTGTAATTTTATTTATAGATCTTTTGTCTGGCATATCCGCTCCCTACATGGAGAATGCGGCTGTCACGTGACGCCTCCAGGAAACTCCCTCACCCGCATTCATTAGTTCCGAGTACGTCCTATGGTACAAGCTGTTGGAAGAAGACACAACGAAGGTCAAGGCTTTCAGGATGCATCCATAGTATATGCCGCCCCTCTCGTGTCCCAAAATTATGTCCATCTGGTTTCTTATTTTTTTAGGTCTCGTGCTAAAGAAAATTCTCTATTTTTGCAAATTCCCATTTTTATGACAGCGCCCCCACATGGTTTGTACGTTAGAAGCATTTGTATTGATTTCGTTAATTTTGCCGCCCCTTAAATGATGCCGCCTGAGGCAACCGCGTCCTTGCTTCATAGCACGCCACGGCCCTGAATTCTAAAATGTCGAAAAACATCGTCCATTTTACCACCACAGAATGACTTAATGTTAACTGAATACAAATGAGTATCTAATAACAGGTGATAACAAGAATGAAGTTCCTGTCAAATTTCAGTAAACTCCTGATCATATGTAGCTAACTAGTCCTGAAAAGTGACTTCGTTTTTAAATAACCATCTTTTTATCTGTGAATAAAAGCTGATTATATTACAATATAATAAACCTAAGTGTATAAATAATGTAAATATTTCGAAATTGTAAAATGATATTTCTACTGGCAAATTAGTACTTCCACAATCAACCTATTTATTATTATGAGTAAAACTTCGCAATATAAGCTGATCGGTTATCTTTCACAATCCTTGTCATAGTAATTTAATATGGACATCAATAAAAATCATAACAACATATTAATTGAAATGTATGAAATTTAATATGCCCAGAAAACTTATAAAAATAGATTTAATCGATATCAAAAAGTCATTGAAGTGTGTGTTAATCTGAATAAAATTATTATAAGGTAAATCGTTCATTTAATATTCTTGGTCAAACTAAAAAAAATACATAGTCAAATAAATAATTTGCCCAAAGAAGTTAAACCCAATAACTAGGTCCGGACTGATAAAAAAAATATTATTCTAAATCTCTGATTTTAAACGTAAATGAATTTATCGGATATTAATATTAGTAGATGATTCACAATGAAATTTCCAGAGTTATATTATATCATTAAGGCGTCGGGTATTGTGTTTTTCTTCCTACAACAATTTGTAGTCCTCCCATCTAGCGGTAAAAAAAAAACTTAATACCTATTTCGACTGCCTGCCGCTACGAGCGCTAAATTAATATTTTAAAAATCTACCATACTCGTATGTATACTCTGGATAGTCGATCCATTCGTTGTTTTTTTTGTTAAAGGCAAGTAAAGATATTTGAGTTTTTTGATTGTTGAATAAATTCAGTACGAATTAAGTGTAGATTTCAAATATACTCGTAAAAGCAATGACCAGATTTTACAATATTATAAGAATATCCTCACAAGTTGTTCATGAGAATTATGATCGTATAAGTATTGGATGTGATGAATCTGGGCTGTCCAGTGAGCGAATATCAAAGTTTATCGATCAAGCTAGTTTCTTCTAGTTATATTGTATTAAGCTGATAAAATTGGACAAAAACTCAAATTTTTTAAAGCCGTTTTTAGATGAAAATAATTCTTCCGAGAATTCAATTTTAATTTAAGAACAAACGAAAAATACATGTAATCATTTTTAGTTAATAGCTAAGTTATTATTAAAATGAAAATATTAATGTATATTATTTTATTGAACGGCCATTTATTTCGACATGACTTGACTTCGTGCTTGAATTTTTTTAGGATGATTTTGTTTAAGATAACCTATTGTGAATATGGAAAACCTAAATGCTATATGCAGCAGTGGCGTCTTGTAGCTAAAACTAGTTTGGGTGCTGCTCTAGAAAACGTTTAGCCTTTGTTTTAAAATTGTGTAAAAGGAAACAAACATAATATATATAAAAAAAAAATATTCATAAATTTGATAAAATTCTACAAGAACCAAATATAATAAATAGTTGGAAGCAGGATAATAATCTAATTCTACACTTTATCACATTCGAGAGTATGGTACACGGTTTTGAAGTACAACACGCGTGAAGTAAAAAAAATACTCCCCATCAGTACGCCCTAAGCGGCACTGCGAAAGCGACAGTGCTCTCTCTCCCTCGCACCCTCGCGTGCAGCTTCCTATGTGCGCATGCGCATAATAGTAAAAAACCACGCTGCTGGATCTGTGAAGTGCATAGTTTCATACAAATACTATACATTGTACAAGTATAAAGAAGGAATTAAAGAAAAATTGTCATTATATTAAAGGTTATCGATAAAATCAAGTGGAAATAAGGGATGCTGCAGTTCCACAGTCTCAATACGCGAGCCACTACTGATTTCCGGTAAGCTTAATATGAGGCGATGGTCTTCTTAAATAAATAATATAACATAGTAACGACGCATTTTATTGAACGTACTCAATGTTCATATGCTTCGATAGACGGATGAAAATGCATAAAACGCATATGTAGATGAAAGTCAACCTGTTATAATACCATGATTATTGGGAATGAATTTACCAATAATTAGTATTCTCATACTTAGTATTTTCTATGGTTGTAATAAAATTAAGCATCAATAACACCAGAAGGACGTGTTACATCTGCTAGTACTTAAAAATTAGCATTAAATTATAAATATGGTATAATTAATATGAACCAAGTATTATTTTATCACAATAATTAACCGTAGCTAGGTGATGCACGAGAAGTCCCCATAAACTTACTGGTAAATCGAACAATAAGTAATCCACGAAGATGTACATTACATTAAATATAATTACTATTGTTAGCAATAATTAAATATAATTATTGATTATGTAGTCGTAACAACTGTTTTTATATACGGTTTTAGTATAAAGACGTAATTGCAATTAATATAAAAAGCGAAATAATATACTTAATACAATTTATTGGTTGTGATTTTACGAATCATAGCTTTATGAATTTATTACAGTATTTTATTACATATATTTTACCATATTCGCTCCCAACTTGGAGCATATGGATCTACACAGTGTGAAGATATCCACTCCGAAAGAGGAGTACATATATGAATCTCCGTAAAGTCACATTTATTACAGTATAGCCTGTTCGATTATCTGTTGCCTGATTACATATCATGCGCGCTCCAATTTTTACCAAGTAAATAAAGCACGTAGAAATTCATAGTCTTAGAATCTCCACCACCCCAGAAATGGGGTATACAATTTTTCGTAGTGTGCTAGTATATGAAGCATATCTAGTGATACTATTCACTTTTCTTAGTAATAGAGATTTAGCAAAGTCCCGCATCATACCACTTTGTTGATATTAAAAAATGTGATACTTGGCGAAGTTTAATTTATCAATTATAGATGAGTATCTAGACATAGTTATAATAACGTGCTTCTGTTTGTTACTTACACTATGAAACTTTTTCTTGACGCCCTAGCTAATATGTCAAGAATTAAAAGGTGGCGAACATATCTTTTATTATTTTTATCATTCCACAAAAAAAAGAAATTATTCAGTTGATCTGACATAGAACTTAATTTTTTTTCTAACACATTTAAAATGAAATTGACTGGTATAGTGAATTGGGTTAAGGTTCACGCAACACCCTTGATGTTCTATTTTGATTTACATGAATCTCAATTTTACAGTGCTCATCAAATTTGCCACGGTAAAATCAGAGCCGTATTGTGTTATGAAGCTGAGATGCTGTTGCATCAGGCGTCATCATTTAAGGAGCGGCAAAAGTAGCGTATTATTTCCAAAAGTGATAGAAAAGTTAACCAATTAAAATATGCAGAGTTCCGTGTGATTAAAAAAATTAGCAACGAAAACCTCAAAAAACAATAAAGAGTAAAATAATGTTACTTCTTGTCTTTTCTGATTTTAGGACAAGAATTCAAAATGAGGATCGTTGGTGACCCTATTTATGGAAAGCAGTCAATAGTGGAAGTAAAATTGAGTTCACCTATAAGCAGTCACTTAGATAATTCGGTATTTATATTAATTAATGCTTATAAAATGATATATAATGTTGTGTCTGGTCAACATTATGATTCACCGCTTACGACTATTAAGAACAATGTTACGCCTTTGGGTCTGATCGAGTAAGGTCCTGATCTCATTCCTGACCTTGCTACGATTAACGAAGTTAATGATCGTGGTACATATACAGTAGTCATATTAACAAGGTAACTGCATTATGTTTCATATGACATGCTACAAGACTTAAATACGCAATAACGTTTAATTTATTTTTTATTATTCGAGCCATAAAACCATCAAATCTATCAACTTTCTTACTTATTTTCAAAAAGAAATATATTAAAATGCGTAAATTTAATTAACCATATTGTATTAAAACGTTTTAGTTTAAACTCTTCTACCTAAAATAAATTAATACGAAATAACCCTCAGTTTTTCCAAATAGCGTTTATTTCGATAATCAGTATTTATGTATGTATAAAATAATGTCTCTCTGGCTAGCGTAGGTTGTAGCGTGCGCGCATAGGAATTCGGGCAGTGCGAGCTCGATTCCCCATCTGTCGTATTTTAAACATCTGAAAATACAGCATTGGATGCCTATTGGGTTGAGGAATTGTCTGACAAACGATTCTTGTGTAAAATAGTCTGTCAAGACGTCTTCACATTGCAGAGATCCATATACTACACTATCGGAGTAGATATCTTCACTCTGTGTAGCTCCATATGTTCCACTTTGGGAGAAAACATGGGATATAAAAAAAATATACACAATCTAATACACGTCCTGTCAGAAGAATGTGAACTGCAAATACTAAATTTGTGTTTAAATTTAACTTTTAAGTTTAAAAAAGGATGATCTGTGAAATTTGCGACCAGGAAAAGAACTTTTATCTGATTAATTTCATTGGTTTTTCTTAAATAACGGATTCAATTAATATCAGATTCGGTAAATAAATAATGGAAAAATATTAAGTAGATACAAATCAATTTGTTATAAATTCATATATTATTAATGCTACCATTCCAGATGAGTTCAGAAGTAAATTCTATTCTCGTTTCTCTCAGATCTTCTCAAAGTCATTGTTTAGTTTTGAGTATACGACACCAAATGACACCTCTAAGAACTCTAGTTGTTACTCAGTACACATATACCTCGCTATACGGCCGCTCTTTTACGGCATTTCGCTATAACGACTTTTAAAAATTATGGCGCTTTTTCGATTTAAGGCTCACAATGTTTCATTATACGGCCAAAAAGTTCTGTACCGTTAGCGACCTTCTGTTTAGTGTCAGTTTCTCCCTTTATATTTTGCCTCATAAAAATATGAGGAACATTTGGCAGAACATTGTCATCAAAGTAATGATGGCAGCATATTATAGCTTATTGATTCTTTATATTAATATTCGTCAGCAGATTAAAAAACTTTTATTATATGTCTTCATATGTGCATATAATTTTTTTTTGTTTTTTAATTAACATGTTTATTTTTTCAATTTATTTTTATTTTTACATTGCTTTGTACTTGTATGTAACTATTTTTATAGATAAAAGAATAAAATGCTTTATCAACACAGATCCAATTGACGTTGTATGGGTTTGTATCAAAATAATTGATTCGTTATACGGCTTTTCGTTTTACGGTCAACTTTTCCGGAACGTATCTAGGCTGCAAAGCGAGGTATTGGTTGTATTTTTACGCCCTTTCAATCATGCCAGTATCTTCCAGATCCATCAAACATACTATCCGTACCCTGGAGAAGGACGTACACGCCATTTTTGTTATGGATACCATAAAACCGTTCTTCGTCTTCTTTTTCTTAAAGAATAGGCATATCAGGTTCAGACTCTCTTGAGGCAACCGCAATATGTGGCCGAGCCAGGTCCAGCGTAGGAGCTTCACTTTGTCAATGATAAGCGGCTAGATGTTTCGTTCTCTTATCTTCTCATTTCGAACGAAGTCATAATGCCGCATGCCCAGAATCTGCCGCAGACACCTGTTCTCAAAGCTCAAAATACCGTTGTTTTGGGCTTTTGTTGGGTGCTACGTTTCACATTCGTAGAGCAGCACTGACAGAATGCATTCATTAAACAGGCGGCATTTGGTTTTTACCTTGCACAGCTTAGAGTCTCAGACATTTCACGTAGAATTGAAAGTTGCTCTAGCAATCCCTATTTGAATAGCGAGCTCATTTTGCGAAGTGCCACCTCCCGTAATGTGTACCCCTTAGTATCTGAAACTGTCGACACTCTCGATGCTTTGTCCATGGTTAGTCAGAGGATAATCAGGATTCGGGCAGGCATGATTGCACATAACGTTCGTCTATTGAACCGTTAGCACAATATTACGTTATGATTAATATAATTACAACGTTTCGATAACTTCATGTAGTAAAATAAGTTTGGATTATGATTGTTGTTGTTTTGGCAAACATATAAAGTCATGATTGCCAATTTATGTGGCTTGTCGGAAGTCGTCACTCGACGTGTTTGACACAAGAAACTTTTATAATATGATATGTCAATCGATAATATTTATTTTACCCTTTGTGCGACACGTAAATGAAATCAACACAATATCAACAAAACGAATAATAATATATTATAATGTTCGCATATCAATATCTCAGATTGCCATAAGCAATTCTTACTCTCGACTGCTGAAACTGGGCCAATGTCATATTGACACACGACGGCGGGCGGATCAATTCAATGGCTTGAGTCTTGAGTTGGCTGCGAGGCGGTCCTCGACACGCCAAAGCGACTCGCCGCACTATACGGATTGCACGAAAGTCGATTACACTTATAGGCCAATTCCAACTAATGATTAACCCTTTGAGGAGTATGGACGTAAATTTACGTCCATGCGCCTTATTTTCAAAGCCATTCTTTTATTTTTGAATAAAATATTATTATTTCTTCTTATATAAATACTGGATAGATATAACAATGATACATGGTAGTTATTTCAATTATATCATGTATTTTTAGGCTAGAAAAAAATGTGAAAAAAGATGACTTCAGCAGTGAAAAAATCCTTTAAGCTCTTTCTTTAATTATTATGTTTTATTAAAAAACGAAAGATTATTTATATTGCTGTTCACAGAAATGCATAAAATTACACATAAATCAGTCCTATGGGTTCAAATTTGTTCTCAAGTGTTCCTTTAATTCCAAAACGGGAGTGGCCACATGTATAATAGTAATGTTATACACATTCTTACCAATTTGGAATAACTTTTAATAAAAATATAAGAGCATTGTGTAGATTTTGTCACATCTAATTTTGTTGATTTTATGATATTAGTTGAATTGATAGCAGTGAAATATTTTAGTGCTTAATACATGTGTGCATAAAAATTAACTCATTAAGGAAAGGATTAAAAAAAGTCATAATAATTGAGCTCTTCTTGGAGATGACATGATGAATAATGGCTATCTACAACACACCAGATCTATAATTTATGAACCTTATAAGTGTCCCTGGCAGCGTAGAGGTTAGTGTATCATTTTAAGATTCTTAAGCTTCCAAATCCAATTATTCCGACATTAGTCCAAAGCCAAGTTTCGTGAAAAATAATCTGTTAAGACATATCTTTATATTTCAGAAATAAATCAACGCTACATTCGGAACGGGTATCTTTACACTTCGTAGATCCATATGCTTTACTTTCGAAACGGATATGGTGTAAGAAAATACTTAAAAAAACTATTATCATAATTGTTTGGTTCTAGTCAATAAGCGTATATCCATCATATAAAAAATGAAAAACGTCACTGCCACATTAAATCGTTTTGAGTGCACTTAATAGATATCATTGACCATATGAATGCTATAATTTATTTAGATAGTGAGCTCACTTTGTGAATCGCTATAGCTGTGTGAATATTTTGATATCTAAAGCTATCGGACATACCGATGTTTTTTTTCGTCGTTGATCAGGAGAAGATTTAGAAGAGGACATACGAGGATACAAATGATGGAAATAAGTATTGTATCATTTACACGGCGTTTGATTTTTGACTGCAACTTTATAGATATCCGATAATATTTCAACTTATGAAGTAAAGATTCCGCTTAAGTAGGAAAAATGTTCGTTCCTAAAAAAATTTATGCCTTCTACACAGAGAGCGAATTGACGACAGCAGATGACCAATCACAGTAAGGCAGCCGTCGCTGTAATTGGTCGAGTCAAGTCGCTCTCTGTGTGAGAAAGCATTATGGCTCGATGTTGCTGATGTAAATGTTAACTTTAGATCATGAAATGATAACACAATTATGAAAAATAATGGTGGAACCAACAATTTTTTATCGTGAATCTCTCCATCTTTGAAAACCTCGATGATATAAATGTATTAGCACTTTCTTTAAAATTTCACTCATAGAATTCTCATTTAAGTATTTTTTCACAAAATATTCAGAGCATTATTACACTCGTAATATGCGTGTATAAATTCAAATCAAAATAATATTGTGAAATTAATTAGATCATAATTAATGCATGACTTCTTTGATAGAAAGATAGCAAATAATTTACATTTCAATTACATGCTAAAGCATTGATATTGATTTCATTAGAATACTAATGAATTTTTTAACTTAATTTAACTGTACGTCAGAACGGTTCTTTTTGTTCATCTGTATACAATACTTTTCATTATAAATCAAGTATAATTCATTTCCATTGAATTGACGGGATGTTTTACATTTTATCTTTTATGAATTTCAGTTGTCCGACCACTCGCACTTCCTATTGGGTCTTATTGTTATGTTGTGATATGTCGTGCTCAGTTAACACATTCAAGAAAGTTAATTGATTTTATTTACCGATCCACGTAATTAATGCATCATTTACAGAGTACAGTAGAGCCTCGACATGACGGACAAATGCGGGTGAGGGCGTGTCCGTTACAACCGAAATCCCGTCAAATAAAAATCGGTTTTATGAGTGAATTTTATTATTATAATTATTAGATTCAAGAAAAGAATCAAGTTTATTTGCATTTTTCAAGTATACATTTTTTATAATGAATTAACTAGAATTGACGTTGAATTGAATCCGAGACAATAACTCTATCTGCTATTTCAATTTTAGTCATGGTGTGATACTTATGGTCACATTCATCTACTTCTAACCACTGTATAATATTATCTGTCACTTCTTCTTCTTCAGCACTGATGGATCTGTTTTGTTCTAAAGAAATCAAACATTTTTAATCCTTCTAAATATATGTCTGCATCTCGGTCATCAACAAAATTTTTACCAAACGTTTTCCGATGTTTCCAATTTCACTTCTTTACGAAGATTTTGTCTGTTGTATTCGAAGTAAATTATACCTCCTATTGTAATTGAAAAGATAAGTGATTGGTTCGTAAAATATCCGCATAAAAATACAATATGTCCCTCAAAATACCTTTAATGTTCAATATCTAACTATCGCGCATGCTGCTGAAATGATGAAAATTGATTTTAAGCCTACATAAATTAAAGATCCACATGAAAATTTACAAATATTTAACAGTTTACGGTATTTACAGATTGAAAAACGAATGCACGTTCTAACCTCCTTCAAGTATTTCGTTCATCATCTTTATCAGTATCCTGATGGTATGATTTGGTGTTCCTGTCCAACCATCGACATTTGTGCCTCCCCGAAGACATTCGACCGTTTAACCCACAATCCGGGATAGCACTACGCGTTTGGTCAAACCATATACGTGCTACGTAACCTATTCAACGGGATCTTCCAGCCTTGGAGAATGTGGAGATGATGTCAATGTTTTTTATTATCATGTATATTAATTATCATAATTGCATTAGTTACAAAAAAAGATATTCAGACCGTTTTTAGAATACCAGATATTAATAATAATTACCATTCAAAGAAAATGAGTAAAATTGTTAAGAATGAAAACACAACTACCTAATCTTTTTTTCATAAAATATTAATTATCATAATTAATCAATGTAAATAATCAAACTGGAAATGACCGAATATTGTATATATTATATGTATATTTATTGAGTTTAAATTTTTTTAAATCATTTAATAAATCGTAAATTATCGAGTTTTTTATATAGCTACTCATTTCAAACGTAAAAAAACTGAACTGAAAACAATAAATAAATAATAATTCTTTTCAACTTCTTGTCCTTGTATAATAAAATTATTCATTCATAAAAAACACAAACGTTATAACAAGAATAAATATAATATTTGAGCGATTTTTAAATCGTTTTTTTTTATAAATTTACTTACCTATCTATTATTAAATTAAATTTGAAAACATAAAGGTAAGATTTGCATATTTCGCGACGCAGTAAAATAATCATTTTGAGTTCATTTGTGTCTTTTTTAAGATATCCAACAAAATATTCACACTAGATATTATTATTTACTTTTTTTATTTAAGCCACCTGAATTTTTATAAAAGGCTTATTTTTGTTAAACAGTTCATCCAATTTAGCAGAAAAAATAAAATTACATAATTTAAAAAGTACATCACTTACATTAACTTAAGTTCACATTTGTTGAAAAATTAAAAACCTGCATACATGAAGCAATATGTGGAAACTCTAAAGAAAACTTTCATTGAAAGAGTAGTTGAAACTTAAGTGTGAATAAACTTTGTAATAAGCCCAATATTTGAGTGTCATAAAGATTACACTGCCAAACCATGTAATTGATATCTTCATTGTCCATTCCACATTTACACAATAGACTGTCCACAATCTCAACCCACGCTAAAGATTCTGCCGCGTTGTAATGGTCTAGTCTACAACGGTTAATAGTGACGATAAATCTCAGGGAGTCTTTTGCGAGCATACCATTATTATTATAAACTATTTTACTATATGGAACTTAACAGTGGAGCATAGTGTAAAATACGAAAAACTAAATGGAGAAAAAATATTAATATTATTGACTGATGCTGCTTGATGGAAATTGATTTTAAATTCTAAATTATTTAAAACTA
>JAGVSQ010001656.1:0-28041 GCA_022683975.1 Rhyacophila evoluta | reverse complement strand
TTCAGAATTTAAAATCAATTTCCATCAAGCACCATCAGTCGAAAATATTAATGATGAGCTTTTGTTTTCGTTGAACCATTTATGTACTTTTTCGACTATTTTTTCTATGCAATGTCTGAAGAAATTGTAAAAGCAATAAGAATTCTTTGATAATAGTTGAAAAATTAAAGTTAATATTGTAATAAGTTTTTTCTGTGGTTAATTCGGTTGTGATATCATTTTCAAGAGAATCAATTTTAATAATGACGTTATAGACATGGATGCTACACCCACAAATTACTAAATTGCCATTTAAATAATCAAAATATCATAAAATGCGGCGTAGAATATTTCTGATATCTAATCTAATCAAAATATAATAATAGAATTCGTCATGAAGATGAAAAATGGTGTGCTACGTAATAATTGAATAATTAAACGCACTAAATAGCCTAAAAGTTCAATAGATAGAATGAGACCAAAGATTAACTGAATGAACGTAGTGTACCAACCGGAACTACGTTTACGGTCAACACGCCGACATGTTCGATATCTGTAAATTCTTCATAGACTGGCCAAAAGTTTAATGTAAGCTCTGAACCAACAATAATAATAATATTAGTAATTACATAATAAACAAATATGATGATTTATTAAAGATAGTAAATTCAAATCAGGTGTGATTGATGTCAAACTTTATATGCGCAAATCACTTATTTGAGTAATATTAAGAAAATATGGTGTAATGAAGGTTGATAACAATATCATAGATTTTCTACCCCCGTGTTGTGTGGGGGCAGTCCATTAGGCGGGTTTCATCAATTGCCTGACGACTGCATTAAGATTCGTCGCCTTGCTAAAAGGCGCGTCATATTTTGCACAATGTGTACACATTTATTAAGTCTCATACTTTATGTACTTGCCTGTACAAAGGCACAGAACCGAACTCGCCCCATATTTTTATACATTTATTTTTTATCAAAAACAGCATATTATTTATTAGTAATTGTTTTTGATACAATACATAATATATTTATGAAATCTAAATTTATAAATATATTTCTAGTGCTTGCATCCAACAGAATTATACAAATTGTACATTATAATATAGTAAAATTCAAGTTAAAAATATTAGAATAAAAATTTGTTGCTATATTATTGAATACTCATTTCACATCTAATCTTATAACCACTGGTTTCAAAACACGCACGCCAACCTCTTGGTTAGAAAAGGATACACGACTAAATTCCTAGATGGGTTGAAAAACCAGCCAGTAAGCAATGCTTGTAAAAGAATCTGTTAAAATAATTCTTAAGGATAGAAAGATGCATATACATACTCTATTTTTGAAGTTGTCATTTGGCACATCGTTGGGATTCATATGCTCCACTTTCAGTACGGAGATAGTATACAAAAATTAAATAAGTCCATGTACGCTTTCATATTACACAATGAGTTGTAACAAAAGAAACGCCAAAGTAAAAGTGATACCCAACATTGATTTTTAATGATTGATTATCTGGTATTTATAGTGTGAAATAAAATCTCCTCTAGTGCAATCTTTGTATTAAATTTAAAAAATACGCTGGATATTGAAAAACTGATCATCAAATAAATGGAAATATATTGATTTAGTTGTATTTATAATTTTATAAAAAATATATTTTCATTTATTATGTTGATTTTTTAATCGTTGATGTTAGCTTGATAATTTTATTAGCATGCTAATACACACCTGTATTTGGATGTAGCTATACTTTTAGCTGTCAAGCTAGATGCTACTCGCTTGGAGAGAATTACTCTTAACCGAAGCGTAGACTATCTGCGCAGGTATAAGTCTACATTTTCCAAACAGCTTACCTTACAAATGGCGTCTGAAAGAAAACCGGAGTAATTTCGAGAGTTTTCATAAAATGTAATGAAAAACCTGAAAATCGAAATAGTACGATGTTTGCAATATTCTATGTAGATCAACATTTGCCGCCTTACTTTTGAAATTTAATATCCTAAAGCTAGATATACAATATATTTGTTAGTCTCTTTACTAATCTATAATATAAAAATACACTAAGTGGGTAAAATAAATTGAAACATCTGTACTAAAATTATGACATGGGAATCAAATAAAGTTATATTAATTTTATCTTTACTTCTTTTTTCCATATTGTACATTGCCATAGGTAGGTAATATCATCATATTATATTAAATAAGGGACTTAATATAAATTATAAACTGTAGGAGTCTTTTGAAAGTAAATTGAATAAGAAAGTTTATTTGCACTTGCACTATAATTTATTATGGTATCGTTAAGAAATTTAAATTTTGTCTTTTTTTTGTGAAAGAAAAACTTTAGTTCTATATTATAAGTTGTAACACTATGAAACTAAAGTGACACAGTAATTGCTCTTGAATAACTAATCGTTCTCTTGCTGATATGGTAAGACAACACATTTTTAGAATTCTGAAGAAAATCATAATCATAAAATATGTTTTCGCAACTTTATGCCAGTTTGCTAATTTGCGACATAGGTAGAAACGTTGGAACGCTTTGTGGCACTGATACGTTGTCGTGATACTAATTTGTCACCCGGTGGCACTCTCAGTGGAAGACTACTAAGCTTAGATTATTTTATTAATCTAATTTTAATAGTATTTTTGCGCATACCTTGATACAGAAAATGGCAGATTTTAATCGCAAAAAATAGTAATTTAGCACGTTTATAAGATAATATGCATGTATTAAACTGATCTTAGTCTGTACAGAATTCTAGAATAATTACTTTAAAAAATCAATATACCCAACTTAAATAATAATGGTGTTTTGAAAATCAAAATTTGAATTGATCAAAATAGGTGAGAAATAATTTTAAGCATGTCCGCTCCGAATTTATCTTGATAGACCGTGATGATATTATATTTCATGCTGGAGCCATAAATGGTATTGTAATGTGTGCCAAAATAATTTACCGATTCAAAATAATTTGGAGATTTCTTTCTCGATGGCTTAATTTTTTTTTTATTGAAGCCAAAATGGTAAGCGCGTATACACTGGTAATCTATTTAACACCAGAGTTCACGGATACGTGTACATTTAAAACATTACATTTTAGACATGAATTATTTTTCTGAAGACCTATTATCATTTAATTCAATTTGTGAAAATAAATCCGTTGAATGCATGTGCTCCACAGTCGCTGAAGATATTTTTAAAAGCATTCTTATACAATACGAATAAAATAAAAATTGTATATATTAGATTTAATCATAAAAATAAAAATGCAAACATGTTGCCGATATATTTATGATTATTTGAATTGATAATAATTGTTACAACAGCCAACATGCATAGTGCTCATAGTGTAAAAATCGGAAGAAAATTTTCATTTCAAAATACTTTAATAAGTACTTAATATTTGTCGTCAGATATATGGTATACTTTTTTTTGACTTTGTTCTCGCTGCTAAAAGCGTTTTTTTTGTTTTTTCCTCATAGAGTGTTGACAATCATCAATTATTTTATGTTTATTTATTATGTCCAAATTGTATTTACTTATATGTAATTTTTTATGTTTAAAAAAATTGTAGCGAAAATATAGTATCTTTCCTTTAGGTGGCGTGAAAGTTCGCGTACTAATGTACATTTCATTAGGCGTCTGAAAGCTCCGAGAAAGAGTTAGTGAAAGCGAGGCAGCCCGCAGCGTGTGTGACCGATGCCTTACCATCTCCCTCCTAATATCCCGCCTAATGGATCACCTTTTACCAAGATGTCCTGAGATTTATACAGTTATCACGCTGCTTTATGAGAGCTTCTAAAACATATCTGCCATTAAGGAACGGCGACACAAACACCCCTCACAAATTGGTTTTATATTTTTCACTTCGGTAAGAATTTAATTAAAATATGACGGTGACGAGTGTCATTGTAGTCTTATTTTTGATAACTCATATTACTTATAATAAATGAATAGAAAAATTTTCTATTAATAAAAAAATGGAACATCTTATATTCAAAAACCTTTTCTCAGACGTTACAGTAGTGGAATTTAAGTGAAGAGCTTTTCTAAATTTTTCTTCTCAAAAAAGCTTTAGGCATAAATTAATTTCGTAGTATATACAAATATAGATAGATTAAGAGCGGAAAACTGAAGATTTCAGCATCAACTGAAAATAAAAATAATAAATTAACTAAGAGGCTGAAAGCCCGATAGCTAGCTTCATATTGTTTCAGTTAGAATGATACGATATAAGAAAACTATATGGCTTTTATTACGCTAATGATGGTCTCTTTGAAGACGTCTTTTACATATTTGCACGATATTTTCTCCACGGTATACACAATAATAATAGAAATGCTGGATAGTGAACTACTATTAAAGGAGTGTATTGTGATTGACGAAATATAATAATTAAACAATTTATGGTTTAATTAAGCATACTAAAAACTACATGATCAGTAAAACATTATTACTTTATAACTGAAACAAGATATTAGATAATATACAGAAAAAAACGTACTTTTCTGATTCCAGTGTACATATATTATAGCAATGTAGCGAACTGTCTGTCTTATGCAATTGACAGATATTATGTAGTCTTAACCATACTTATTTCGTTATAATGTATATTGCTTGAACAGGAAAAGAATACGTTTTAAAATCCCAGCAATTTTTTCACAAAACGTATTTGTACCATTCCATATATGATCTATTTATACACTAAAAATTGTCAATTAATATAATAACACTATTAAAACTTAGTTGGTATTGATTGCTATCTTTTCCGTATAAAATTAACTTTCTGTACACTTGTGTGGATGGTAATGTAAGTCTTGGGTAATTTATATTCGCTCCCAGGACATTTCCATTCAATAAAGTAGATCGCTTCTCAATAGTAGGGCTCTAGGGTAAACCTGATTAAGACCCGTTATGAAGACAGAGAAGACGGACGAAGAGCACACTTATTTGATGAAATTGAGTAAAAAGTGTGCCTTTAAAAGAAAATTCTCGTTCTGCCATATCCGCTCCCAATACAGAGCATATGGCCACTACATTACGCCTCCAGGATTCTCTGTCACCTGCCAGCTACCTCGCATCTTCCCAGGTCTTACCTGCACGTTTCTTATGGATAGTACCCAACGGTCTTCCAGGTCACCGGAATCACACCGATCGGAAGAAGAGACAAACATGAACCAGGCTCTCAGGAGGCATCTGTAGCATATGGCCCAACCAGTTCCAGCGCCGATCCGCGATGTGCCGACTTTTAATGTGAGAATTGTCCGCTTCCTTATCTCCGAGTTCCTTACGAAGCCTTTATAAGATTTTTTGTAATTATTAACTCATTTACATTGATTAAAGAATATGTTTATCTTTTTTTAGTCTATTTTGAAAAACTTGTCTTTAAAGTATACTATTCAAGCACATTTCTGATGATATCATACGTCACCCATTTAGTGGATAATCTATCCTAGTGGCAGATATAATTCCTAATGTTTGAAGTGATAACAATATCACGTCACCGAGTTTCGTGTGAAAATACACCCCCCGTCAGGTGACAGCTAATGTTCAAAAATAAAGTTCGCAAAGTAAAAAGTATGCTTACGTACATTCAAAAAGTACAAAAGCAGAGAGTGGTGCACTCGCAAAGGCGCGACATATATTATATATACGTTCTTATACAACATTATATTACTTACCTACATTCTATCAACCGAGTGGAGTGTCATACAATTTTCGCTACGATTTTTCATGAGCTTTATGTATCATATAAACAAAAGAATTTTAAAGTTACAATATACCCAATACAAATAATTTTATGTATTTTTTAAATCTCCCTATAATCTATTAATAGTCGTGCTTTAGAAAATAAGCGCATGTGATATGGGACCGATGGTATTGGGTTCATTTCTTGAAGCTTCATTTCCCATCTGTCAATATTGAATTTTAATTGATTAAGAGAGTTAAAAAAAATAATTTACATCATGTTCGCTATCAACATCGAGCATATGGATGTAAGCAGTGTGAAGATATCTCCTCCAAAAGATAAGTTTATAGATCTCTGCAATGCGAAGAAGTCTTACTGGCCAAATTATTTTTCAAGATAATTGCTTATCAAAGAATTACTCAACCTAATGGGTATCCAGTCCTGCATTTTCGGATTTTTAAAATCCGGCAGATGGGGAATCGAACTTGCGATTGTTAGGCACGCACGCTACCAAATACGCCACCGACGAGACTATACTAAATATAGAAAAAAATATACCATGTAGTTTTCCAATTTAAATAAAAAATATGGTTTTAAAAACATCAATGATGGAAATTGGGATTTTTATTGAAATGGTTGACAAACAATTTTCATAAAAATAATCTGTCAATATTCAGTCTTCACTTTATGGAGATCCAGGCGCTTACTCCGTTTCCAGAGTAGACATGGTAAGAAAAAATATATGTGATATTTTTATCGACTTTAGTATCCAGTGCTGCACCGTGGGTTTGAGGCGCCCCTGTAAAAATAGTTCTTAGAACCATCTGTTTATCATTTTCCCCATTTTAAATTATCTTATGTTTTCAGTATGCTCGTTTTAACTGTGCGAATATCATTGTATGTATAATAGAAAATACTGGGGAAAATATTAGATTTTTCGTATAAAAATGCGTCCATTATATTTAGGCGCGCTGGCGTGGTTGTTGAGTTGAGTTTTTTCTGCATATTTATCAACAATATTGAACCATAAAATATACTTACATATTTGGGTTGAATTGTGACATTCATGGTATTTAATATCGATATCATAATAAGATTCATAATTTAGTGATCCTTGAACAAGTTTTTTAATCGATATCACGTCCATACTTGTAATGTTCATCCGTTCCGTATTAGAGCGAAAACTGTGATTAACCAATAATAAATGGCAAATTATACATATGATGTTTTTATTGTTTTGATAAATTCCTTATTGTTTCGTCACTTTATAAACCAATATTCTTTTAAGAAAATAATTTAATTC
This sequence comes from Rhyacophila evoluta, assembly GCA_022683975.1. NCBI lineage: Eukaryota > Metazoa > Arthropoda > Insecta > Trichoptera > Rhyacophilidae > Rhyacophila > Rhyacophila evoluta. The sequence continues at coordinate 21,058 of JAGVSQ010001656.1, read as the reverse complement.
TCTTTTAATAATGGTACACCATCATTTCACTATTTCTGTAAAGAGATACAATTTTTATGAAATTCGTAAAAACAACGACTGTGACCTTTTCAATGTCGATTTTTTCGCCATTTTGCTTTTATTTTAATTGGAAAAAGGTGAGTTTATGTTTCATTACATAATAATATCAAAAGGTAAACGCTTCGTGATTTTTTTAAGTTGAGGTAGATTTTCACGAATCATTTTTAAACGAGCTTATTACTTAAGTGTTCGTAGGTTTAATCGACGATTTAGAGAAAAAGTAACATCTAAACCGTTAGTAATTATATTTTTTCTACTGGAAAAGCAAATTTTATTATCACGTGAGAATGTCATTCTATAAATGCTACGATTTCAGACACGCAATTGAATGTATTGTAAATAAAAACGTTTGTTAAAATCCATGGATTGGTACTTGTGGTAATTTGATGTTTTTATGCGATTAATTGACCACTTATACTGCAGAACATCTGTACGCTTACTTAAATAATCAATCAATATAATTAAGACATTAATTATAATGTGAATTCGATCAGTTACTATATTCTAATAATTCTTTCTCTCTTTATAGATAGACAGCTAAACATGATTCAACTGCAATTTATTGACAGATGCTTTTTATTGTAAAACAACAAGTTGCACAATTTACTGAAACATCTATGTGAGTATTTTTTTTCTTTCTAGTACCAAGTCATTGAGTGAGCTCACGCGCTTCGATGCCGAAAGTTTTGAGTTCAAATCATCACTGGATAGGAATTTTTATTAAAAAAAACCCATAACTGGATGCTCAATATATCGATAAAAATTGTTACGGAAATTTTGTCGAGTCACTTTGTCACATTGTAGAGCCATTGTCAATATTCAAAGCGGTGGTTAAAAGTTTATTCTTGAACATTGCAATAGACGTAAATGAATCTTTGGTTATTATTATAACTGCATATATTTTTGAAATTCTCATACAAGTATTTAGTTTTTAGTGTCAGAATAATAAATTAAAATAAAACACCTGTTTCACTATGAGGTTTTATCGAGTATGAGGCAAGCTTAACATTTTTTCCATTTGACATTCCGATAGCTCCCGGCGATTCGAGATTTAAAATACACACGGGAACGCCGGGAACAAGAAAAACAATCCAACACAAGCCTATAGGTTTCCCAGGCAGGTAACATTTGGAAAAATAATTTTCAACAAATTCTCTCATTTTCCGGGTATTAAGAAACATAAATATATACGCTCTTGTATATTTGTTCGCAATCAATTTTATTATTAGAATGACATAATTTCATCATCATATTGATACAGCCTGAAACATCCTATGGTTTCATTAAAAACATATTTCACAAATTCTCTCCATACTGAAACTTGACGCTAAGAGTACGTAAATCCGCTTCTACTGCATCAGTCAATAAACTGTAGTCACCATCAGCAGGTCATGTTGTCACAATCACATTAGTAAACTGCATCACCTTTGTAAATAATAAAGTCTGCCAGATATGCCAAAACTTGACATAATTGGTAAAATATTGACTCATGTATGTCTCACAAACTAGATCATACACTTTTATTTAGAAGATTTAAAAGAAACTTCCTCGGAGAACTAAAAAAATAAAATTAGAATAAAAAAAAAACAACAGAAAATTTTGTTAGACGATTTTAAAAAAATAGCTTTAGGATTCTCGTCTTCCAGTCAATAGTATAATAATTATTCAATTACTTCCAACTAAGATGACCAAAAATCTTCTTCAGAGATTTAAGCTGGGTATTTTCCTCACAACATACTGTCGAAATAATTAAAAAATATGACAGGTAATCTGGTAAATATAACAATTCTTTTTGCTTTAAATAAACTACCCAGAAAATAAACTCTTAGCTGCAACTAAACTAAGATTGTAAAGATGCTTACTTTAGCCTGTCTGTCAGAAAAACTTTATCGTGCAGATATAAAATATACCTTGTATACACATTTTTATATTAACAACGATGTAATTTAAGATAGTGTAGAATAATACATCGTACAATACAAATAACATCGCCTTTTAGAGCCTGTTGATAATCAGATGTAACATGATTATAATTATAAATATATCACTTCTTTTTTGTCTTTATGGTGCATCTATATCAAAATTTTATATATGTGCTCGTATTGGATTTGATTACTATGGTTTCTTTAGGATTTTAAATATTTGTTTCAAATAAAATGATAAAATAGGCTACTACTTTCCGAAAAAAAAGACAGCTGAAAACTGTACGAAAGATATCCTGGTAATTTTCATCGCTCAAGTATTTTCGGTAGAAGAAGTATGTCAAGAATTATTTGTAAAGGTCTTGATGTTTATTGAAAGGAATGCATTTCATACGCACATCTCAAGTTTTATAAATTAGACAATACTCTTATCAGAGAAGAATAATTTGTTAATCTTGTTAGCATTTTTATAATGATCAACGAAAATAATCCATTTGAAATATTTGCACAAGCTGTAAGTATCTTCCTACATAAGCGATCAAATAACTGAGAGTTTGAAATAATACAGCGCCGCTTGCGTTAAAAAAACATCCGTAATGAGAGGGGAAAATTTTCTTTTTGTTGGCAATGTAGTGTTGCCAGAATTGATGAAAAATAACACCTTTTCTTAAATACTGTCCGTTAAGAATGACACATTTTTAAAACAAAATTATCGCATATATTATAAAGCTTATATTAAAAAAATATAAATTTCAATTGAAGATTTAATTAGCTTGTTTCGTATAACTATGATGATGGCGGTGTCGCAAGGACAGAGAAAACTCGAATACAAAACTGTGAAAATAAAAATAGCACATGCAATTTGGATTAATCAAAAACTAGTATAATGCATTGGCAGCAATAAAGCAATTGTCTAAACAAAATAATATCCAAAGAATTAAATAAATGCGTCAGAGCTTATCTATTCCTGGGTATGTATAAAGTTCTATGTTAATAAACCATTGCATTAAATTATTATAAAATCAAAAAAAGTGACACAAAATAAGACTACAGCCATCTAAACCATGGACTCCCAATCTTTTTCGGCCTTTCGTTCCCTTTTCTAAAAAAAAAATAGTCATAGTTACTAATCGCTCATTTCTCGGTTTTTTTAGCTTTATTTTTAAGGAGCCAGCGCCCAAATGCCTAAACACCTACCAAATACTTACAAAAGTACATGTCTCTCGACTTTTTAGTTCGCGTAATGTAATAACATATTCATTTCTTTTATATAAAGCCAACGCCCACCAAAAATCCCAGAACACCCCACAAATGCTTTTGAACACACTATCGCCCTACTAAAAGGCTTCAGCGCCCACAGAGAGGCAGTGCCACCTAATTTAGGAACCTGTAACCTAAGCCAAATATATAATCTCTCATCAAACTAAGCGATATATTATTATATGTTATCTTTTGAAGAATCTTAACTTGACATTGTGTCTTCGTTGATCGGATCTCGATATCCTGTAATACCACCATATATGAAAGGTATAGTTGCAAAATGAACTTATTCCACCATGCCAAATTTTAAGGTGAATATTTTGAATTAGTTTTTAATATAAAAGAACAATATAACTTGTAAACCAGCAGAAAAAAATATTTTCAAAAATATTGAAAACAAAAATATGCAGTAATAAAGATGCTACGTGGTTCATTCATGCAAAAAATACTTGTTAAAAATATTCTCCTGTCAATTTTGGCGTAGTGGAATAAGTTCACTTTGGAAATAACCCCCTCATATGTTGTATGTGGCTTTGACGATATCTTGGCAACAAACGGGATTCCAGAATGAGAATAAAGAAAGTAAAACCTTACAATTGCGTTATATTCTATTGGCCTAGATCTACAAACCATACTGTAATTATTTAAAAAAATAGAAGTAAAATAAAAATATGTTTTGTAAATAAAATGATAAGTCTGGCAATCCAAGAGAAGAGAATCCCCGCAAACAAAGGAAATCTGTGCAGCGCCACAGAAAAAGTCCCGCTAAAAATGTTCGATCACGTTCTGCGGCCTAACCTCGGTGCCCCCATTAGTTTATAAGTGGCAAATTGTTGATTTACAGATTTTATCTGGCTAATTCTTTTTCGCTACGAGGCGTCGGCACGCTACCACCATATACCAAAGTAAACGTTCCATAACTGAGTAGCTCTTATAATAAATGCTTTGTCTACACTGCGAACAGTATTTTGATGGAAAATAACACATTTCAAAGACGCCATTGCACGTCAACCACGCTGTTGTTAAACTAGCCATACTTTAAAATAATCAAGATTTTTTTTAGTGCCATAATATTTTCAAAGTCACTATCGTGGATATTACAATAAAATTGTGAATTATAACGAACATTATCGATATGTTCGTGATCAGTGGCGTCGCTACCGATGAGCAGATGGAGCAGTTGTTTAAGGCGTACTAATCATGGGGGGCGCAAAATTAGCAGTCAAATTTTCAGCTAGCGAGAGAGTAAACGAACGAAGAACCGCCATAGTATATGACAGGAAGTAAAATATTTAAATAAACGAGAAACTATAGGAGGCGACGCGATTTTACTATATCCAAGGCGATGAATATGTAGCTACGCCATTGTTCGTGATAATACTGAAAAGTACTAACAACTATCATTTTGCATCATTGCTTCTAGCTTTGTGTGAAATGAATAAAAACCTACGCGGTTAATATGTTTTAAAATAATACAACATTTTTCATAAAAAATAATTATAAATTGCAGCAGTTCTCGCATGGATTCTCCGATTTTGAAAAATACCATTGCAGCTAAAAGGTTAAGATACTATGTATATATGAATTTATATACGTATTACTATATACAGCGGTTAAGTGTTTAATAAAGAAATGTATCAGGGCAGCAGTCCCTTTTTTCGTCACATTAAAGAATATACGTCTCTATGCTAGTAGTTCAGAATTTAAAAAAAAGTTCATAATGTTAGTTAACTAGTTAACAATTAACATGAACATATTTTTTAAACGTGCTTGAAATGTAAGGTTCGTGTCGAAAAAGTGGCAGGGCGGCACCCTGGCTCGTCCTAGCCTTACTACACCACTGGTTACACGGTGCTCTAAGTATTATAAACGATATTCGTATGCATTTTCGAACATTAACGTTAGAGCGTTACAATCCGTAGATTTATCATAATGGTCAATAAATACCATAATTTTAAAATTTACTCTTGTGTGATTTTCTTGAGAACATTTTAGGTTTTAGTAAATGCTGTTCCGATATTACCAGAAAGAAAAATGAACACGCTCACGCTGCAGTGCACGATAATCATACAATAATTATTTTTTTTAATTTATTATGTACGCTATTCTATGATTGTGATGTATTAAATATATTTTTATTGGCTGTACCCGGCCATGCGTTGCTGTGACTCAGTCTGGTTAAGTGACACTGTTTTTCAAAAAATCATGTTTTTACCTGTTACAAGTGTGACATATTTATATAATAGGAAATATGTAAAACACGCGCGTATTCAAATGCAACGTTGTGTCAAAATTTCAAAGCAATGGATGAAGAACTTTAGGAGATCTAAGATTTTGAACAAACGAACATTTTCATTTATATTTATATGGGTATACAAAGGTTCAAAAGTAAAACTGATTTTAATGAGTTGAGGTTAGTATGTAATATAAATATATCGGTTTCAAAGTTAGAGTTGATTGTGATCAATGGTGAAATCGTCGCAGAAGCTGGATAATCACAAAGAAGACAAGGCGGAAGGCAATTAGCACTGCCTTTTTGTATGCATTCAATCTCCGATTATTTATCAATTCTCTTCTTGAAAAAACTTGTCCACCTCTTTAAAGTTTTGTTACAATCAGTACCGCGCTGTGGATAGGAGGCGCCCTTGTACAACAAATTTTTTGCATCCCCGATCATATTTCTTTTAATTACGCAAATATCACTGTATTAAGAAATAATGGGGATTTCTTTTTTTATTTTATATATTTATACTTATAGTACGTCCATTATTTAGGACCCTTTCTGCGGTGCACAATCTGTACACTAGCATGATTCGGCTCCGGTTTTGATAATAAATAAACATTGGCTCCCTACAAAGATGAAGACGTTTTGTTTTCGAATCCAACACTATAATACTGTGAGACTATAAGAAAATTGTGACATAATTACTGCCATACACTTTTCGATAAAAGTACTCCAATATTTCTGACAAAGAAGATGCGAAACATCACTAAAATAAGATATCCTTGAAAATTTAAATCTTTCCGCAAAATAAACTTTTCATTTTCTAGCTGTCGTCACTCATAGCTCTGTGGTCTTCTAAATACTTCGTCCTACAGATGCTGATGATTATGACAACGCTGTCCATCTGATGGTGTTAACCTTATTTATAGCATCATTGTATATTCAATTTATGTGGAAGCATTGAATAGGTTCAAAAAAATATTTATGGTATTATTATTAATATTAATAATTTATGTTGTTTTTAATCATCTCTACATACATTTTGTTTTAAAATATTTTTTTAATATTATATCACATTTTTTCAATTTGGTGGTTTTATCGCAATACTTAAAACCGCAATTCTTTGGTATTTCACAAAACAAATGAATATTATTAATAGAGATATGGAACTTCATATTCGAATTTTAATTTTTCAAATTGTGGCAAAAATCGTCAACCGCTTTGTACTGCCATCTATGATACTAATGTAAAAGCAATTGCAATAAGAATACTAAATTAATATTACATTAGCATGCTTAGTATATAAAACCAGATATATTAAATATTAAAATGCTAAAACCAAACCAATATTTTAGTACTATGTAAGCTGATATGGATTTATTATTTTTTTTATCAATAACATAAAACAGGATTTACTTTTCTGCCTAAACTATTTTTCTGATAATTAAGAATTGTATTCTCGCGTATATTTCATGTTTCAAAATTCAATTATTGTAAAAACTGTAAGAGTTAGTGTGAGCTAATAGCATAGAGGTCAGCGTATACACCTGTCAATCCGGGGAATGCGAGTTCAATTCCTCATCTGTCAGATTTAAAAAAAAATTAAAATGCAAGACTAAATTTAATGGTCATTAGGTTGAGCAATTGGCTGACAAACAATTCTTGTGAAAAATAATTTGTCAGACGTCTTCACATTGTGGAGATCTATATACTCCACTTTCGGAGTATATAGATCTCCATACTGTGTAGATCCATATGCTCTATTTTGGCAGCAAACATGGTTAAAAAGAAAATTATGAATTAGACTTACTGAGCTCTTGGTGGTTTAGTCCATTAATTGTTATCTTTTAGTACAACAGAAAGAAAAATTTGTCAATATCCACCATTGTGAAATAAAAATGGCAGGACAGATCAGGTCAGGAAGTGATTCGATTGACAGAATTAAACACAATTATTTGTAAAAAGTTTTTTAATATTGATGGAAAAGAGAATTACAAAAATGTCAAAAATCTTACCTAATTTCATGACATGGATTGCTACAGCTAACTATAAAAATAAATTAAATGAATAGGATAATTCGCTATAAAAATATAGCTACACAGTATTATATCATGTAGTCTTTTAATAATTATTACTTATAATCGGCCAATCACTGACAGATAAAATTTATTTACAAATCCACATTACTTGTGGAGATGGTTATTACCAAAAATCTTAGATTGTAGTTACATATTTTCGAGTTTTGTTAAGCAATATGTCAATTATTTCATTTCACCTAAAATTTTCTAAAAACTCAGACTTTATGTGGATAATTTATGAATATAGTATCAAAATGTGAACTCTTTGGGAATGTATTACTAATGATTAATTTATAGCACCATATATTCAACTCAAAAGTATAGAATTAATTGAAATTAAAAAAATAAAAAGTACACAAATGCTAAAAACGATAATTTATGCTAAAATTAAAAATCAAAATTAATTTTGGTTTGTTTTTTGGTAAATTTTCTGGGCACAATATCATAGAAAGGAAGCATTAGAAAGTTGCTTACATACAATGAATGTATCTCTGCAAATATCCAGAGAGAGAAAAAAAACAACACAATGTGAGTATATCTAATTTTTGTAGTATAATCCGATAATACCTCAATTCATAGAAACAATATATACTTTGTGTTCAACAGAAAAGTTGATATTACATAAAACATTAAATTAGGTTATGAAATTTTCTAATTTCTTACGGTATAGAATGATGATGAATTAAAAAAAATGTAATATTTTGCATTGCTTTAAATAGGTACTTATATTGAAAACTTCAGAAATTGTCATTACTTATAACTTATATATTCATAATTCCCTAATCATCCAAGCTCGTAGGATGTGCACCCAATCCCAGGGGCAGCAGCGGACTCTGCACTTGAGAAAAATTGTTACGGGTAGACATCTGTCTCATGTATATGGTTAAGGGTTAAAATCAGTAATTAAAATAATCAGAAAAGAACGCTGATGTAAAAATAACTAAGCTATTTTTTCTTAATTTTGTTTTTGTACATTTGAATATTTAAAAGGCCTTGAATGCATCAACTAACACCTTCCATTAAAGTGCCATTAACTTAAAAATAACATTCAACAATAATATTAACTGTACAAATTATTCTCCTCAATAATTGTTTAAACAATCAGTCTCCATTTCTGTCTTAATGGTCATAGTGATATAGGGCACAATCATGTTAGTATTAAGTTTATAATTACAATAATTTTGACCTATGACGGTCTGTAAACGATAATTTTTATATTATTTAAGAATACATTTTACGTAATCATGGCATCTTCATAATAAATTTTCTAATACCAAACAGACAGATTGAAAATGATAATGTGGATTCTATTTTCCTTATTTATATTATAAGTAATTATTACAAAGGTTTGCTTCTTATCACAGCCGTCTATCTGTCAATTACTAAGCTAAATAATTTTTTTACCTACATCGATATTTTTGAAAAATTATAATACATGTTGATATGTTAAGTAAACATCTTTCAAAATCACAAACATTTTTTTTTGCTTTATTCTAATGATTTTATATTGCAATCGCTAATAAAAATGTAATTTAACAATAACAATGACACAATTAAAAATTTGTAGTGGAATATGATGATAAAATTAAGAAATTTGTTCATATCTGTGACTTTGACAAAATATTATTTATCAAATTTATTGGCAAACATTTTAATTTTTTCATCATCATCAAAATCATAATATTTATGCCTAAAAATTACTTACAGATAACACAGATATCACATCGATCTCATATTGAAGAGCCTCTTTTCAAAATTTACTAGTGAAAATTTCTAAATGTGAAGAGTATATCTAAAAATTTAATGATTGGATGATAGCATGTATGTCACACTATAATACATTACTTACTAATATTATAAAATTTCCTAAATAATCTAAGTCATTGAGCAAAATTAATTACAAATACCTACTTATATAGTATCTAGCTACAGTTAAATAAATGATATTTTCAATAAATAATTTTCTGTACGAGCAAAATTATCATTTTATCGCACAGCAGTCAGTTTCCATCTCAGCAAGAAGAAGGTTGCAACACGAAGAATCAACAGAATGACGCAAAGGGCAATAGTATCGTTCCAGAATTGATTTCCTTTCATTGCAATTTCAGTTAAGAATTTTTGAGGATATCTGAAAGATGAGATAAACATAATAAAATATGATGAATTACCCTGCCGAATTAGAATGATTATTAATCATGTATATTTTTGATTTTATTCGACCAGATGAATTTTTGAAATATATTGTGTGGATATTAAAAAGAACTATGTATATAAACTGAAAAAATAGACAAGAGAAGATTATTTCTTCCTCTGAGTCACTTTTTTAATAAGTTCGCTACTAATATTCAGAAAAGTTTCTTATTCTGAAAAGAATTGGATTGTCCTGTTAATGAAGAAATGTATTTTGATGGGACTTATAGGTAAGTTGTTTAATTTGACTTTTCAATGATTATTAAAAACTCTACAGAATTTTATGGATAATTTGTAAGCTCTGAGTAATCATCTCATCACCATCTCCATGGTCAAGGATTTAAATATAATACATTTTTATTCAGGAAATCTATTCCAACTGAAATCAAATAGGATAAATAGGTAAAAGTAGATAAATAGGTAAAAATAATAAAAAGTTATGAGTTAATTGTGTTTAGCTCGGTGTATTTACCTATAATGGCAGTATTTTTCTGAGCAGTCCAATAAAGGTCTATTTTCACCATATATAGCACCAATAAACCCTTCGAGACCGTATCTTAAGTATGAAAGATATGTTCCCCAATAAAGATAATTGGGAAGATCACGCAGTGTCACACCGAAGCCAGCAAACATCATTATTGGCACTGACAGTGTCGGACCCAAAAATGTTCCATTCTGAAAATATACAAGTGAAAACATTATATCCCTATATTACAAATACATCCTCGAAAATTGAGTTTGATCAAGAAAATATGTGCATGGGTTACATGTACTATGTTTTGATTAAAATCGTTTCTTGAGCTATAAATAATATAACATTGCTGTGTAAATTTTCAAATCAAGGTTGGGCCCTATCGCTAAAAATCAAAAGTATAGGTTTTTAACTTACAACTACATTGAAAACAGCTCCAATCATGAGTCCAAAACTTTGAGCGACAAAAACAACCAGAAGTGATATGGTGAAGAACATCCCGAAACGGAATAACTCAAACGGCTGTGAAGACATGGTGTACACCACAATGGAAAATAAGAAACAACACAATACCTGTAAAAAGAAAGAACGCAGTTAGTAACAACATATTGTTTTTTTTATAATCAAGTTATTTGATAAGAGAGTTTTGTATTCATTTTACGCAACAAATGTTTATTGACCCACTTATTAACTGAAATGTAGATAACAATTAAATTTCAATATGGTGACATTTTATTTTGCAATATTATTTGATGAAGTTAGAGAGAATCTACAAAAGGTTATCAATCAGTTCTTTAGCCTATGGACTCCAGCAAACAAACATACTTATTGTAATTTGTAAAAACAACCAACTATTTGCGTTGGAGTATTGTATTAAGCATATAAAAATGTCACATTTAATAACATATTGTAATATTATGATAATTATTAAGAAAATATATATTAATCAACAATGTGAGGTCACTAGAAGACATCATAATACAATTCAATAGTACTAGAGCTATTATCTTTTAAAGTAATACTTTAAATCAACTCACCGATATTGGAATATCCACGAGAGTTACTGAAATATAGTAGGTCCGTAATGAGTACCATCTGTTAAAATGTTCTTTTAGTAAAATAGACATTTCACTGGGGACTGTAAAGTAATAAATATCATCGTTATATAAATTATACATTTAGTTTGGTCAAGTTAATCAGAATATTATAATGATATAAGTTGATAAAATCTCATCATCCAAAATTCAAAGTCATTTTCAACAAACAAGTTAGATAAGTCTTTTATAATTCATGTTTGTTTGTTTTCTATGATTTGTCATTTGAAAAATTCTTTAATTCTACTAGTCAACCAACAAATACTCCTTATATAATTTGTAATATAGCATTTAATGAGTGATATGTAAAATATATTTTTGGTAAGTTGGTATATTTAATCTTACATGTAAGGATGGTAAGCATCATTGTTGACATCATATGGTGCATAAGAATTGCAAATAGTAATTTGTAATTATCGAGAACTCGTGATCCTTCATTTCCGGCTTTTATAAACAGTACTCCCAACATTATACCTGTACAAAGATTAACCAGTATTCGGAGATGCGTCAATGTCTAGAAATAAAATAAAATTAAGTTAGGCATAAACCAATTGATAACACTATACTTATAGGAGGTCTGGTATATCGCATTGGAAAATTTTACTTATTTTAAATATTTGAGTACTTTTTTCAATGCATTTTATGGTTGAAAATGCAAGTATACTCCTTCAATAAGAATTTACTTCTACTGAATAGGTACATTTGTAGGAATTATAAAATAATTGATAATGTCTCATTATTTGTACGTTACAAAAATTCGTAATTTTAAACATTCAAAAATTGTAACAGTGGAGATAACAAAATTTATGTCAAAACATAAGTGACAGCCTTTTAATTTGGGATGGCTTATAGCAGAGAATATATATTTTTAATGCATACCAATGATAACGAATGTGATTTAAAGATATTGGAAGATAAAAATAAATGCTTTACAGCATTTTTTTCTATTAAATATGAGGAGATATGAACAGCCAATGTCAAATAAACTCTTCTAAGCAGATAAAGTGAATTTGCTATGAGGAAGAAAGATAGCAAACATTGGTTTTAAAAACATGATATTGATCATAAATTAAAGTGAATCGATTTAGGACTAGAATTTTGATTATTAGATGAATAAGTATAAATAAATATATTTTTTTCAAGATACTCACCAAATCACGCTTTGCCATCAAGAAGCCTCTTTTGATTAAAACTTTCAGCTGATTAGATTCTGATGTCTCTTCCAATGTGGTAGTATTATGTCTTATCATTTTTGAAAGTGGGTTTCTAGCTCTAAGTTCCTTGAGATTTACAATCTCTGTGGGATTTTCAAACCAATCTAAGCACTTTCCGTTGTCCATGTTTTTAACTAGAAGTGCAATTTTGTCTAGACCATATTCTCCACAAGACAATTCGATAACTGTAAAAAGGAAAAGATGAAACATTTTGTGAACATTTTGATGAAAGTGTTATATCATCGGATTTCGAACAATACTGCGTATGAACCAATAATTTCAATATACATTTTTATAGCGCTTTCGGTTAAACAGTACAGGCCGCAATTTTTGGTGCATTCAAATTTTGAAATTGACTAATAGACTGTTTGCAATCGATTAAAGTCGATACTGCAAATGAATCATCCCCACTAAAGAAACAAGCAAGACCGCTCACTCCTGAACATTTTGACAATTGGTATCTGTGGTATTACACTTATACCGGCGATATGAACATTTTTAGATAAACTAAAAATAACCCTGGGTTAATACAAAAGAGCTTTGATTTTACATTCACTTTTTATGGTTTATATGTTGCTTTGTTTGTACCAATGGACGCAAATACATTTCCTGCAAATAAACATCTTGAGAAGAAAGAATGAGATCAAACATTCATGGATATGCTAAAAGTAAATATGTCCATTATACTATAATTATTAACATTATCAGTCATTATCTAACCACCATTAGAAGGAGGTTTTTCCATTTGTTTTTTCATTATTATCAAGTTTTTATTATTTTAGTATTTTGCATGGGCATATACATTCTTTAAATTTCTTTATTACATTTCTATTTGATCTTATCCGTGCAATGACCTTCTGGTAGTAGTAGGATTTGATGTCTAGAATTATTATATGTTTGGTTCAAACTTACTGTAATCAGCTGGATTGTGGTACATTGGGCATGGCATGTTGACAGATTCGAGGTATGGTACTAGATTGTTTGTGCTGCCTTGATACAAGCACTCGCCCTGCGACAAAATGTATACTTGGTCAAACATCTGGAAGAGCGAGGCTGACGGCTGATGGATTGTGCAAACAATGGTCCTTCCTTGCATAGCCAATAGTTTCAGCAATTTCACACATTGACTGCAGGATGAGCTGTCAAGACCTCTGAAATATAAGAAATTTAAAATTAGAAATGAAGTAGACACTTTTTTTTGATCCCCTTATTCTCACAGCTTACAGTTAATAATAACTTTTCAAAGATTTTGCTGTAGTTCAAATTACCTTTACAGAAGCATACAACCCTTGATAGTAAGTTAGTGGATGAATAATCTTATGATGGAAAGATGAGAGTGTGGTTGTTTTAAATATGGCTGAGATCTGTGTTGAGTAGCAGTGCATACATTACGCCTAAGCATGAAAATTACATAACAAATGAAAAAGCTGCTTCAATTGTGAATTATTTGAAAAAAAATATCCATGTGTGGTCATGCTTATCATGTCACAGTACCATGTCTGTTTTATAACATAATACTTTGGAGAAACTATACATTAATGTTTATGAATATTCATAAATATATATGCCTATATTCTTAATGAATCAATAAATATGTGTTTAGTATTTATTGGTCACTCAGCACTTTTAGTATGATGTATTGATGGATTATGTCTTTTATTATGTAATAATTTTAAGACAATGAAAACTAGTAGTCAAAATCGCAGTAAACAAAGAAATTTATTGTAGGAATTATAAGTTTTTACTGTTGAACTGCAAGTCATTCGCAGCACAGTGATAAATTGCATATAACGATGTGATGGGTCAACAATTATACTCATATATTATTCAACAATATACGTTTCTTCTAAGGTCAATGTGACAAACCTTGAACATCAAAGTTATTTTGCAACAATCTATGACCGCACTGACCTTGTAAGTATGATTTGAATCCGTTTTCTAACTCCTTTTGAGCTATTTTTTTGATCTTACATTATCTGACTTCCCATATCCCAAGGATCTATTTGTGCATTAGATATAAGTCATATTGATATGTTCATTGCATCTACAATTACAGTCAAGTTTCTTATATGGTTTGTAGCCTTTTATGTAATCAGTGCAATACGTTTGGGAATCAATATCATAATTCTATTCATCACCAAAGATGAATAATTAAAAAATATAAGTTACTCTTCGCTTTAAGGCGATGATATAAGTAATAAATACTAATTTTACTTACGTTGTGGGTTCATCCAAAAACATGATCATTGGATTATTTATCAATTCCAAAGCAATGGAGAGACGCTTTCGTTGTCCCCCAGAGAGGCGTGAAGCCCGAGTGTTCTGATGTGCATATAGCCCCAAAGTCGAAAGAATCTCTTCAATCTGAAAAAAAGGACAACATGCTTTAACAAAATAAATGTATTGTAAACCAGCAAAATTCGGTATGTTCCATTATAGGTCTTATCTAAAATTTATGATCAAAGAACATTTAAATAGTTGACACTGTGACTATTTTTATAGAAGTTGTTAATGTTATCTTTCTTAACCTTATTTCTACCAAAGACTCGATACATAAAAGAAATGTATCTGCATTTTTCATCTTTTGAGAAAACTGTGTCTGAAGTTTTGACATACTCACATATAAAGTTAAATAAAGCTTTTAAAAAAAATGGCTTCCTACTGTGCAAGAGAAAATGATATCATAATTGTAAAAATGTGATTATTTTCCAGAAATAAAGTTAAACAATACCACGTATTATTACTTTACTGTCCCGTTACGTATTACACTTGAGTATCCTTTTAACATTTACTTAACATTGATTAATTACGGTATTAAAAGCCCCTAGATTTGCTTAGTTTCGAGCATGTTCTTGTTTTGTCTGGGGCAGATCAACTAATTTATCGAGCATTATATGGCCCGCGGACCGGACGTTTCTCACCCCTGAGTTAGTAAAAGAAGTGATTGCATTGAAAACAATACACAATAAGTTAAATACTTGATCGTATTTGATAAAAAAATTGGATGGATAAAAATAGGTAAATGAAGAGGAACCAACAAACATAAAAAAATGTAATGTTACATGTATGAACATTGATGATGTAATAATAATATGAATGTGATGTATGATTAAGTATTAAATGTGTTATTGATGTACAATTCTAATAATTGGTACTTAATTATTTTATGAGGAGGTATATAAATTCAAATATACAGTAAAATAAAATTATAAAACATGCATGATTTTTGTGCCTCAAATAAAATTATTTTTAATGTATATTGTTTATTATATCCTCCCTTCAGTTATGAATCCTAACTTGAAGTATAAGATTAGAAGATTAATTCACAATTACTATTGTTCAGAGATGTGCGATATATTTAAATATCGAACAATGACCATAAAACAAGAGTAGACCGATAGAAAAATAGTTTTTTTGAATACACAATATGTGTAGACCGCAAGATCAGGGACCTAGTACAGCATCGATGGTTTTTTGTTTTGCTTGACTTATTTGTAAAAACATGAAATGTTATAGATTGGAATACTTTTATTTTTTTGAGAATTATATTGCAACTTTACTCAAGGCGATTGAGTAGATATTTTAATTGTTTGTTGTTTTCATTACGCATGACCTTGGCACTCGCGAATTTATTTAGTTTTCAGTCCAAAAACCAATGCGTTTTTTTGTTTTTAAAAGTTGTTTACTTAACGAAAAATTTCATTCAAAAGTTCAAAATATCAAAGAGATTGTAATTTTAAATCGATGTCGTTGACCCATTGAACGTAATCTATTAGTGCCAGTTATTGTATTTTTGTAACGCTTTTTTCGACACAAATATTAAGAGGTTAAGCGCGAACCACCTAATATAATATAAATGACGTCACGTAGAGAACACGATTTTTTAAATCAAGTACCGTATACTGGAATGATGTCTCGCGGTTATCTGGCGAACTTAAATTTTAACTCTTTGAATGCTAAACAACGATATACTACGCTTACCATTATATGTATAACATATTATTATCTTTAGATAATTTATTTGCTATATAGCGTATTATTATACTAATCATAATGGTATGCAATTTATATCTCTGGATATGTGGGTATATTTCTGGACTTGATTTTAGTCAATGTCTACATTTCAACTCAATCTTGATAGTAAAGGATGATTGAAACCATTATTAGAGATAATTAAATAATAACAATATCACAGTGACGGAGCTGATTTCTCAATAAAGAGTTTTAAAATAGAGATTAATTTTTCTTTTTTTTAATCTTTCATCCTTTGGCAGTAGTCTAATCCTGATCGCCGTATTTTATAAATCTGTAATTCTGTGACATTTGAACGAATCAACGAATATCATGAGTACCTATCGTGTTTTGGAAACATAAAATTGATTCAGTATTAAATTTGTGTGCGCTATAACAATTATACCTGTCTTGCAAATATTCAAGTTATTCACTTTACTTTGTCTAAGATTTAAACTGCAATGTATAGTGATACATTATTATATACAAATAATGTATTATGATTATACACATTAATGCATTAAGTCGATACCCATGTCGTGCTAAGAATGATAATTTATACATTACAAATATACCAACCTAACCAACTGACTTACTATGTAAAGAGTTCGATGGTGTATCGAGAATTACTCACAATTTCATCTTTGTCGTACTGGTCAAGCGCTACATCAAGCTTGAGATCGGCAGCCACACGCATGTTCTCCAAAACCGTCAACAGCGGCTGCAGTCTATCGTCTTGCATGATGTAGCAAGACATTTTCTTAAAAGTGGCTATGAAAAAAAAAACACATTAAGTTAAAAAAATGTTATAAGCAAAGTTTACTGAGCCGTCATATCATATAACATTAGATTTTAAATAATATTTTATTTTAAGAGTTCACTATTTGATAATATTTTTATTAATTATTCGGGATTAAAAGGGTTAAGATATTGAAAATCTTGGGTGTTTTATGGAATTTTTATCTTCCAGGATTTACATTGTTGGGATCATAAAATATGAATATTTTGTCTATTCGAAAGACGTATAATTATAGCCTCATTATAACTCTTTTTCACAAAAAATACAAATTCATTCAACCAATAGAATTATCATAAAGAGTGTGCAAAAATGAGCTGACATTTGTAATTTGCCGCCATTTTTCTCCGCAAGATTTTCACTATTAAAATAGTGATTTTATACAACTTCTACGCGTTGTTCGATTGTGTTCCGTTCCATAGTTTAACTTCAAAAATTATTACTAATACCATCAAACATAAATAATGTCTGCTCTGGTTTGGCCGAAAAAAATTGGCGTCAAATTGAAAATGTCAGCTCATTTTCGATCACCTATTCAAGCGTTGTACAAATCGAAAATTCTTAATAAGATCTGTCAGATATATGCGGCTTGCGAAAAATGAAAACGTTTTATTATGTGAGACACAGTATAATTTTAAAGCAAGGCCTGACTTCTTATTTTTTTCTTCTTTTTATTGAAGGTTCATTCGTTGCAACCTTGGGGTCTGGATAATAACAAAAAACCGGTGTATGAACTGATAAATGACCCTGGGTAATGATTTCTTTTTCAAAACCATCCTTAGTTACATCTCCTGTACACGTTACTTTGATATTTTTCTGATTCAACAATGAGTAGTCCATGTACGAAATTTAAGATTTTTGACTGACTAAATTTGAATATAAATGTAAATACAAAAGTAAAATGCTTTATTATATGGGAATTAGTAATAAAACATCTTGGAAATGATAATGTAAAAAATTATCAACTCCCCTACAAAGCCGTCATGGATCTTTAAGGCATGAAAAATATCTTGGAAATATCTAAATGTCTAAAAAATAAATATCTAAATATTTAAAAAAAAATGGATACAGTTAAGCATACGACGTCTAAGACACGATCTATCGATTACGAGTAATACGCGATTAAAAAAAAAAAACAAAGCAAGATTTAGTTTTTCTATTTTATTAATACAGTAATATGAAATACTAACATGGCATATTCTGCAGCTTTCCTGATTACAAGATTATTGAAAAACATACTACTCTAAAAGTTGGACGTCTTCTGCTTATTAAAATTTTGATCGTTTTCTGCTTGGATTTTTATTGATAATTGATATTGGTTATATTTAGTGTATTTTTGTTTATAAATAAAAAATACATCGATATAGTACAATACAACGATAAATACGTAGATTTATCGAAAATACATGAGAAAGTGGGATTATGATAATACGTATGGTCAGCAAAGTATGTGTGATTTAGTAATCTTATATTTAAACTTCAAGGCCAAAAATGTTTAATCCACATGGACGCTTTGTAGATATTTTTTTTGTAAATTGTTAGTATACAGGTTAAAGAAAGCACCGATAACTTCTTTTGTATGTATATTTCTGATTGGGTATCTTTGTCATACTAAGGTATAAATGTTTTCAAAGCATTATATGGATTAAAATGGGAAAAACTGTGGCATGGGCATTTTCTGCTTAACTAAATACATCAAAATTATTATGTAATGGCAAGTATGTTTGTACCAAAAACTCATTTGTCTATTATATAAAAACAATAACCATAAAGAAGACTAACTAAATTATCGTGTTTCAGATTATAAGTTCATGAATAAAATATGGTAATAAAATTAAAACGTTGATTGTACCTAGAAACTCAAGGTCAATAATGTCAAAAAAGGAACAGGTTTTCACAATAAATGATTGAATTAATTTTAATGCGTCCTGTTTTACCGACTGAGCTGTTTAAAAAAATCTCCATACTGACAGAAAAGTTTTTATGTAGGTTAGTCAATTTTTTTTTAAATTATTACTCAAGACGTTCATTTTTGAATATCTCTTTGACATTATTAACTTAAGCATTTATTATACTATACAGAAAGGGTAAATAATAGAAATATGATAATGGATAAATCCCTATAATAAATACAATAAAGAACTATTTATATAAGTACATACTATTTAAAAATAAAACATGAACTTATTTCATTATGCTTGAACAAGTATAAAACAACCATTCAGCGTGCGAACCGGTAGAAAAATTAATCAATTTAAAACAAAAATAATCATTGAAAAATATGTTATGTGGTTATTTAATATAAAAAATACTCGTTAAATGTGTTTATATTTTAATTTTGACAAAATGGAATAAGTTCTCAATTAATTTCTGTTGATAATCATCTGTCGATAGGGTAAATTGTTCAAATATTTTTTCGTATGGCATCTCTTATCTTTCAACCGGATTATTAATAATAGGTAATACATATTGTAAAAAGTTTAATTATTTATTTATCTGCAATTAGTTGATGCCGTACAAAGTACATGAGTATCGTTTTTTTTCTCCGTCCATATTAATTACTATAATTAAATGTATTTCGCTTCAAAGTGAGACTTCACGTCTTAATTACCTAGAAGTAAGTTTAAAAGACGACACGGATATCTTATTATCGTAAATATTTTACACCACTGATTCCTTTACCGTGGTAAAATATTTTTTTTATTTTTTTTACTCACTTGGCTACACTATGAATTTTATAAAAAATAAATAGCGGCATTAAATTACCATATGCTACTACGTACGGCCAAAATGATTAGATAAAAAAAATATGTACTGGCGTCACAAAATAATTATTGGATTAGCGATTTGATAAGTTTTCATATTGCAATACTTGATTATGATGTATTTATACTGGAGCGTTTTGATTATAATCATTGTGGGTATTTTATTTAAGAATTT
Source organism: Rhyacophila evoluta (assembly GCA_022683975.1). Classification (NCBI taxonomy): domain Eukaryota; kingdom Metazoa; phylum Arthropoda; class Insecta; order Trichoptera; family Rhyacophilidae; genus Rhyacophila; species Rhyacophila evoluta. Next base: position 797 of record JAGVSQ010001656.1, on the reverse strand, counting down.
TTACTTCAGATTTATGCATTAAGTGTTAGCATTTTTTACTGCGTACACAAGAACATTAAATTTAAGGGGGTATCAAACTCATTCTACCTCGAATCCGGTACGATACTGTGGACTGCATAACATTGGCGGAATCTTCCATTATTATTGTTTATTAATTCTCACATGAGAAAATCTCAACATAGGAGTGATCCTTACGAGTATTATAATTTTATGCCTTTAGTGTATCGATTGCTACATTGTTGAATAGTTTAAGGCGACGAGATTCGTATGCATCAACGTGTCATTAAATGTATTAAGCCAGTATATTTCTTCTAATTGATTTTCATCAAACAATTGTTCGTGACCTTCGAAGTATTTTAGTCGTTACACAAATAATATAAATCATATAAAAATAAAAAATACATTTTAGAGGTCATTTGATAATGTATTAGTATATGTATTATTTATTATCTTAGTGATGTTCTTATTTTTTTTATTGATATTAATCACCAATGTAATCTAGATGTAATCTAATGAGATATATTACGCGAAAACAAGAAAAAATGATATTATATGAAGGATAAAAAGTTTAATAAATAATATTTGACGGTCATATTTATTCATTTAAAATTTTATATGATAAAATGTTTTAACATTATTAAACGAATTTATGAATGATTAAAATATGATTTTTGCTTTATTTCGATGGGAAGTTATTGTTAATTATTTAATTAAAATTAAAAATACAGTAGAACTTCGATGACAAGCATATTGTGAATATTTTTACTAAAATATATATGCATATTTACATTATAATT
>JAGVSQ010001655.1:0-28050 GCA_022683975.1 Rhyacophila evoluta | reverse complement strand
TCAGAATTTAAAATCAATTTCCATCAAGCACCATCAGTCGAAAATATTAATAAAAATATGTTATAATAAAATTGGATAAAACTATTTTGTTAAAGAAAAATCGAGTAAACATTTCGGAAATCAAATATTATAGAATTGGCATCATTGAATCATCATAATAATAAAAAAAACAGGATACTGTGCCATATTCGTTATGTCATAACAAAAAGGTCCAGTAAACACGGAAAATACCACTGGATATGATGGCGCTGTGCCAAGTCTAGCGGCACTTCTAATGCAGAAGAGTTTACAAACCCATCTCTATTTCGAGATTATTTTCAATCTTAACGCCCCACACATTTAAATGAGAGAGAGAGATACGATTAATGAGCAATTTAAGATAACACATTCTTTTTTGGCAGCAGAATGGAATATAAAATTGTAACATGACATAATTAATTGTTATCTTCAAATCAGTAATGATGGGCAAAATATTTTTATGACTAAACTAATTCAACAAATTATTTATGGCATAAAATCCATATAAAAAAAAATATTAATTATTTAAAATATATAATTTTTAAATAAAAACTTTTAAGCTGCCAATAAAAATATTAATTTTGCCTTTGACAGGATGTAAGCTTGTGATCTAAAGAGATATGCTAAACTCACAATAGATTAAGTAATTAATAAAAAAATATGTTTAGCATCTATTTGACATTATTCAAAATTAGTTCTCAACCAATTGATCTTGATTCACCATCAAGATTAATTAAAATTTTATAGGCAAAAACATTTCCATGACGAAACTTAATAAAGAAAATTCAGTATTGACATTTGGCAGAGGTGGTAGTATTTCATCTATGTATTAAATCACTGACTTATAAAGTAGCTGACATTAAATTTGTGACCGTGGAATAACATTATGTTATGTCATTTAGACTATGTGATGAAACAAACTGATACTTCAAAATTGTTAGTGGAAATGATATTTTAAAATTGTCTGTGTCACGAGATTGCTGTTCGTATCGATAATAGTTTGACAACAATTATTTTGCAAAGCTATAATATATATAAAATAAAACCTTAAAAGATGCTTTTATGGGCTCAGATTCATATTGACTTTCACGTATGTATATTTAATTTAAACAAGTTAAACAAAAATAAAATCAAATATGAAAATTTCTTTGATCCTATCACATTTTCGATTTAAAATCACTTAAAAAAACATACCCTATTTCTAAAATAGAAGTTTTGTAAAAATTCTAATTTATATTGAGATAAATTATTCAAACTGCTACTGACGAAATACGTATGTTCACTTTCTATTTTTTCATCTTCCAACTATAAACTGTTACCACCTAAGCAAACCCACTTTGGTGCCAGGGCTTGCAGATTCAAACTCTATAACTCTACAAGATTTTTAAAAAAAAACAGGAATTCGGAGCTGAATATTCAATGGGTTGAGCTATGTAGCAATGGGCTAACGACCAATTCTCATAAAAAAAAAAAAACAATCCATCAAGATACTGACTATCTACTCCACATTTATTATTGACATGGTATAATGTAAAAATACTTACAACATTGAATTAAATTGACAAGAATATAGATATTCTGTATTGATTTTGCATATCAGGTGCTTAGGTTTCAGTTTCTTTATATCTTGAGAATTAAAACACTATTTCATTCACAAAAAAATACAAACCTCCCGATGCAATGTAGAATCCACTCGGTGAATATTTGGCGACGTTGACAGCTCGTGAATGCTCGGTGTAAATGTCCGAGATGGCAGGATTGTCGATATTACGAATAATCACAGAGTTACCATTTGTGTACAGGAAGTTTTTTCCTTTAGGGTCACCGCCTAGTACAAGAGGAGTACCCCTGGTGGTCCTAGGTAAGGTGGCAAATATATATTCTGAAAAGTAAATATTTTTAATTATACACTGCAGTTTTATTATACATGATCTTTATTTACATCAAGATCAACAGAGACAAGGAAAGGATCTGAAATGAAAATTTGCTAAAAGAGATGAACACATTAAGTTTAATGGCCTCAAGCATGTTAATGCGAATTTCTAATAATATAATATAAACGACACGGGTTAACGCAGCCATGATATAAAACCTAAGCCAGGGATTTCCAAAGTGTGTGCTGTGGCTTCGTCACAGAGGTGCTGCGAAAATTTAATAGCTAAAAACCAGAAACCATAATTTTCTAGAAAGAAATAAAATTTTCAGTCTACGCGAAAAAAAAACCAGCACACAATTTTATTTATTTTTATCTCTTCTTAGTTATGATTAATCAAACTTACTTAGGGTAAGACGCCGTGGGAAAATCTTAATTAAAAAAAGGTTCAGTGACCTGAAAAAATTTGGGAAGCACTGACCTAAGCCAATTAAATTTACACATTTTACCAGAACATTAATTATACAATTTAATCTTCACCATAGGATGATTCAAACCAAAAGATGAAATGAATTTCCAAGAAAAGTTCCAATCAAAATAATGAATATTCTACAATTTATTCACATTCTATTACATTCTTAACACTCGCCTTACTGTCCTCCTTTTAGCAGTGATAGCTCTCGAGTGTCCAGTAAAAAAATATGTTTTAAATTCAAATTGTACAAAATCAGCTAGATTAATTATTTTAATTTGCTATAAGTCATTTTATCATGTATCAAAAGTAAAATATAAAATTAGTGCAAAAAATGCAAAAATAAAAGAGAAACAAGAGACGACATGTCCAAGCGTACATCCTTTAACGACTGATCTAAGCCCTTTGGATACTCCCTCTCTTGCTCTCTGATACGTATGATATTATTCATGAGTGATGGATCCTATACTCATACACATAGCAACATAGTTTGATACACACCTCCATTTCGATCCTAGATTTAATACAAAATAATTGATTCTGTTGATATTGATCAATATTTTTATTTCGTAACGACATCGTTGAAGTCATAGTGGTGTTTATGAGGTGATCATGAAGTATGAATGGTTGGTTATCTACCAATGCAGTGTCCAAAATTAAATTAGTCATAGAGATTTCGAAAATTTTCACTCTTAAGTTGGCAGCAAAATTTGTTATGTTGGCAAACAGAAAATAAATGTATACACGATTACTGATGAGGGAATATGGAGAAATAAAATAAAATATAAGTACTGGTCCACCACCAGACAGTAAGAGTGAAGACATAAATTGACATCAAATGATTATATTAGCTCTCGCTAAAGAAATGAATACATTTCCATGTATGGAAATAATTGATAAGTAGGCAGTTGTTTTACATGAAGGATAACAGTTGTTTATCTTTTTGTGATGAATTTTAGCGTGCCACTAATCTAGTTATTCAATGGCATACATTTTTTTGCAATTAAATGGTCAATGAACATTAGGCAAGTAGTAACTAAGTAGACATAATGACCCAAATGATATATGATCACGATATTTTTAAACAAATTCGTACAAAATATGACTAATATTGTGAAGGGTTCCTAGTAGAATAAATTAATTAATAAATAATCGACTGTTTATGGTCGTCACATTTCATATAAATTGGATTTTGTTGGGATTAGTTGAGACAAAATATATAAGCAAGTAAAGAATAATAAAACATTCAAAAAATTAAAGCATTCATAATGATAAGAAATACTATCAATCTATGCCTTTATATGGCAAGTTAAAATCGCGACCGGCAAACCCATTCACCTATAAACTGATGGGCAGTGATTCACTGTCAAAATATTTAATAAATCAAATAATTTAAATGAACTTACTATTTGAATATGACATATTGGAAACTAAAACTAACAGCAACTTTGTTAGAATAAATTCAACGCTCGTCTATACTGATCAAAATAGACCGGACACAGAAAAATCCAGCTTCGCTAGAAACACCGCCGTAATGACGTACGACTCCTTATTTGGCAGATGCCCGTCTGACATTTGTAATTGGTAAAACAGATAACTGTATAGTTCAAATACCTCATGACAAAATTCAAAAAGACAATACAATGGCAACACAATTTTAAAAAAACAGTAACACAAAAATAAAAGTAACTTTTATATTATATTGCTGTGGTATTAAATGTATTTGATGAAAAAACAATAATCAATAAATCAGATAAGCGCACTTCGGTGCTGAATATTGCATTTTCAAATTCCATACGGTCATAAAAAATACAAGCCAAGATTCATTTATATATTGAGCAATTGAATAACAACCAATCCTTAAAAATACAAACTATCTGGATAAATCTTTACACTATGGAGATGAAAATGCTTTACAGAAAATACTCAAAATTTCAACTTTTTTAGATCCTTGTTTTTAAAAAGCATATTAATAAAACTATTTTTTTTTTAATTTAAGGGAATGAAAAAAATACGAAACTTAGTGAAGTACAAATATAAGAATAAATGTAAAACAAAAAAACGCCCTTAAATTAATTAATTGTAATTGAAACGTGCTTCACTACTAATAAATCCCGCCTAAATTTAAATATTTAGCATAATTGAATTTTTAGACTGGAAAATATAATCTATAATTTTATATTATAATAACTAGAGAAACAAATAATTCATAAAAATATTGGTCGTCAACATTGTTTACCGGATATCCAAATTTATTGTAAAAGTACACATTGTAGTAAAAATGATGAAATGAATATTATATATTTAAATATGTTTCTCTTATTGTATAATAATTATGAAAAATGGTAGAGAGAATAATTTTTATGATATATTACTTATAATTGTTTTTATGCTTATTAAATTTTAGATTAAAGACGTCACATAAAATTCTATACAGTTTCAAATTTAAATTTTTACCTTTATGAAACAATTATAAAAATAAGTTACCATATTATTATTGAGTGTTAATGCTTAGCATTAAAAATAAAACCAATATTATTATGTCGTCGCCAATATTGCAAGAACACGTATCTTGATTTTTTGTTTGTCACTTTGTAAAACATATGTCAAATATAGTTTTATTTTTTGCCATCTCTTGTATTATTGGTAAGTGCTTTAAACAAAAAAAACAAGCTACGTGTTTCTGCAATATTGACGACGATATAGTTGGTATATTTATAAAAAAGTGTTTTTTTGGCTGACCAACATTTTTTAAACAATTTTACGTATTTTAAATCAAAATTATAAAAATCAATCTCGAAATGAAACATTAAATTACGCTTTCACTGAAATATGATAATTTTAGTAGTATTTATGTTTATCACTAATATGCTTGATAAAAAGTAATCTGGAAGAATTTTAATTTTAAATCAATTTAGCTACTCATCATCAAATATTATGCAAACCAATTAAAATTGAAATTCCTTAAAATTTTGAAGTCTATCACTGTACAAATGTTTGATGATAAACATATAAAATTATTATTTTATTTAGATTAATGTAATATCTTTGTATGAAAGCAATTTTTAAAATGTAAGTAATCATGATGGAAATGTAGTTTAAAATTTGGAGCGAGATGGTTCAGCACCTAGATTATAAATATAATGATAGACATATACAAAAAGTAATAATCAACACAGAGTACCTATAGTAGAATAAGAAAATTAATGAATTTTTAATAAGACGGGAATTACTATCGCTCCTTACTGTGGTGTATTAATTGTGAAGTAAAGGGGTCAGATGATTTTTCCTTAATTTATATTTGCATTACAATTGTCGGATTGTCACATTAATGGTCACGCACCGTTATAAACGCCAGCCCTGCTTTAATCCAAAGTTGTTAATATGCCCAAAGTGTTATTTTACTTGAAAACAAATTCGTTTAAAATTGATATTATTGAGAGTTTTTTTAAATACTCAAAAATATTTTAGTTTTTCCAACGATGTCTGTCAGATACATGGTTAACAACCGGTTCTCACCCATCGTGTACACATTCATAAAAGTGGCTAGTTGAATTATCAGTATTTTACTTTGTCACTTGAATTTTTTTTAAATAATGTTTTGGTGATTACTTGATTGATATTTATTTAATAACCATACGCATGTCTACAACCTCATCTATTACATTACGTATGTTTTTTTTACAAATCGTGTTAATTTATCAAGGTATTCATGGAATTCTCAATAATTCTACACGCTTGGTAGGTACTTCCGTAATTTCATATTTCATGCGAAATAAGTGAGTAGGTACCTACTATGTTCAATAGATCTTCATTTTTTTCGCTACTGAAAATACATGTCCGAGACCATAAAGTAACATGTGCCCGTGCGTAGTATTTTAGCGACAATTGCCTGAAAGACTATTATTGCATGTCAAAGAAGTTGTAGTTTGATACTAGGTGCTATCAAATTCGAGCGTTTTTCCCACGTGTTTCAGTACGAAAGTTCTCACTCGCGATATCGCATGGCAGCGGTGTAAAAATATACCACGTTGATGGTTGAAATAGCATTGCATTTTCGTAATATTTTGGGGATGGGATGGACTGTCAATTTCGCTTATTGTGTCAGTGAAGTGTATTAAAAAGGTGTATGATTCCTGTGTTAAATGAGTGGTATGTTCTGAATGTCAACATTAAAAGATCTTGTGTAAAAAGTTGGTGACATCTCATCGATTTCGCCGATAAATTTGCCCGTGTTTTATTTTCTTTTTATCCAAATGGAGTGGACTGATAATAATGAAAAGAAACAAGGAGAAAATACCGGCTTAGGGGTTCCGTCAAGTAATAAAAAACCATGGGTCCCCCAGCAACGTGAGCCCGTAAGTTAAAATTATTACGTTAGTTTCATTTTACCCAGGGTTTTATAATATTGTACCTTTCCGAGTAATAAATAAAACATTTTTTTTAAATTCAGGAATCATTCTTCGTGGAATGCTGGCAGTCGGATTACGCCGAATATTTTTTGGAGACCTTGAGAAAGAAAGAAAAACTGCGGCCAGTTATATCCTTGGCATCCCCACAGGTTGAATTTTAATTTGATTTTTTAATGGAATTACTGTCGTTTTGATGTTTTATATTATTGTATTTAAAAAAAAACTGCGCATATTAACGCGTCATCGTCTTTGTAATGTATTATCTCTTGTGATGCAATAACAGCAAAAATAATAAATTTATAGGTAAACAGCCCATGCTACTGTAAGCTTTATTTAGATGTACACAATACTTGCTTTGAAAGTATCATACCATCAACACGTTGACACTGAAGGTTGAACGAACACCTGACATAGCATAATATTGTTATTTACTCATATTGCATCAGTGTTGCGAAATAAATTTTGGGCTTATTATATATTTTTTCTGTATTGTTTTCAATGGATGTACTTTCTAGCTATGAAAATTGCCAGATACTGCCGTTTTATTATTGTAAGCTAAAAAAACTAGCAGTTGTGGTTATTTGTAGATGAACATCTAAAGAATCCATAGATTCTATTATTCAAAAAACGTTACTATATCTAATCAACTTTTGGATTCATGTAAAGCTATCAACAATAATAAATCACAGAAAAATGTCAAATAAGGGCAAGGTTTCTGTAGTTTTTTTTTATTATATTGTAGAAAACCACGTAGTGTGGCTGAAAAGTGATAAGGAGTAACTTTAGAATAGACGTTTCCTATACATCACATTACTTATGTACATTCGCAGGGATATTTAACTTCTGTTCATATTCGACTTATGGAAACCTTTATGCTAACTCCTGATGACTAAGCTACAATGCAGAGACATTGTAGGTCATCTAAATGGAACATAGCTTCTACGTATTGTTTATGCAGTGGAGACAGTTTGTAGGTGCAACGAATAATATTTAAAATTACAATAAATTTACTTCAGCTGTTAATACAATGGTATTAACAAGAAGAATTTCAATTTTTAATTCACAAAATTGTGAATAAGTGTATATTGTTACATATAAGTATAAATTACACTGTACATTGGTTCAACTTTTTGAAGTAATTTGGCGATATTATACCTAACTTTGTCAGGTCAACTAGTGTGTCAGTCATTCTTGTCTGGTGCTAAGATATTTTGCAAATAGCAAACGGTGGTGGAGCTCTCGTTAACCTAAACCTCTATAATACAATAGTGTGAAGTGTACAAGAATTATGTCTGCAAGAAACTATTTGGTTTGAAACTTAATAACACCAAATCTTATCGTTTCAGATAAAATATCGAGGATTCCTAATATTGGAACTTCGTAGGGTAGTGTCCAGGCTTTCCCTTGGAGGAAGAGTTCTCCATATTGCTGTACGCCTTCTTGATGTGTTCATGGATGCTCATGATATTCACTTTGATCGTCTCCTTCATGTCGCATTAGTTTGCTTGTTAATAGCAGGTAATATCTATTTATTTTGGTCATATTCAAGCCTATTTTATAAAACTGAGATGGAATATTTATTTATATTCACGCAGAGTTTTTAATTCCGAATTGCATGTTTATGTACAATTTTTTTTCTACAACAGGAATTCGCTAAAATGCAAAAAGTTTGCCAATGGTATTTCATAGTGTTTTCTTTCAAACTAAAAAGTACCAGAGTGGCATTTAATTTCAACTCACTTACCTCTTTTTTCTGTCATATTAAAGAAAATATTTCTTATTGTTGGTAGTTCCAATGTTTAAAAAATGCTCATAAAAATAGCATAATATGTTAATAAATACTTTGTCAAATGTAACAAATTGTTGTGTAAAGGTCTGTGAAAAAAGTGTCAGTGCAGTCAGTGCAGTCAGTGCCGCGCCGTAGGCTGGAGGTGCCCTTATGCAAAAAGTTTTTTTGAACCACTTGTTTACATATTTTCACTGATTTATAACTTGAAAGTTCTAGTCCTTTAACACGTTGATCGCCATGGGGTTCACCGGTGACCGGTAAGGAAAACATATTTTAAAGTTGATATACAGCGCTAGCGGATACGCGCGCTGTGGATTTTCTATATGCATTGACCGGCATGGACCTTCTTGTATATTACTTCAACTTGTAGGTGGCCGGCTTGTCTCAATGCGGAATAAATCAATCTATTTGTGCTGTAACGGTCACCTATGGCCGGCAAATCAAAAAAACTAATAATCCTCATAAAAATATATCTGAATAAAAATAAAACATTACATTCTTACATATCCTATCAAATACTACTAAAAAACGAATAATCATTGTTAAGCCTATTTTAAGTAAAACCTGACGGCGATTAACGTGTTAAAAGTGTTGTATATTTTTATAGTGTACGTGTTTTCATTATGTGAATATCATTGCATGTAGAAAGTACTGGTGAATTTATTTCATCTCATTTTTTATATGAAAAAGACGCCAATCATATTCAGATGCGGTTCTTGTGCGGTTAACAATATGTTATATATAGCGGCCTTGAGTGCAATAACCTGGACTGAATAGAAGTACCAATGCAGGTGTTCCCATGAAATCTATAATCAATAGATATTTGTCCCACGAGACAAAAGATAATCATCGTAAATTTTGTGTATATTTTAGCACACATTCAGGTCAATATAATGTCATGTGAAAAGCAGAGGAAGTAAATCTCATTACTTTAATATCATTGATAATGGGCAATTTATTCATTGTTCAATTATCAGATGTCAAGATTATATTGTAATGTAATAAGATAAGATACTGTGATTATTTATATCATGCAAATGTGTTAATACAGTAGCTAGTTACAAATGGTTTTATGTAATATGTATTTTTTTTTAGGTCTGATATAATTACGGAGCATTTAGATCTTTGTAATGCTTACTTATCTCAGTACATTTTTTTCATGATAGGTTGTCAGATGATTGTTCAGCCCATTGGGCATCTGGTCCACATATCATCCTGTCATAATTTTTTAATTATTAAAGTGATATAGTACCATTTATGAAGTCAATGATAGTTTAATAAGTTTTGTTTCCAATGTAACAACTTTTTTAAAATTAATTTTCCAGCAAAATTTGAAGTAAAGGGTCACCGCGTCCCTCGTTTTGCAGAGTTGTGTGAAGAAATAAATGCAGAAGTCATTCCTCCAGAGCTGCTTCGCATTTTAGAGTGGAAGGTTCTTCAGCACATCCACTGGGATCTCTGCGCGCCAACCGCTTCAACCTTTAGTGAATTCTTTACGCCATTGTTAGTTTCCATTCAGGAATTTGAACAATGGTGCAGTCAGCACGGGAATCGAATCAAATTGACATATGAACGATTCAAATTGCTTACCAAAAATAGGGTTAAGACATTCCTGCATTTAACACTGTCAGGTGAGACGATTATAATTAATATACTCAATATTTGAATATATGAACTTTTCAACCAAGGACACATTTATTTTATTTGATGATAATGAATCATGGATGAAGCAAACCGATCACTTGATAAAACTCGTGATAGGGACTGGATTTGGCCGAAAATAGTTTTAGCAATGTGAATCTTTTGGAAAAGAAAATTATTTCAAAGCTTTGGGGTTTTTTTGTCAATAAAATAAACTTACTGAAGTAGTAATAATTATTATCATATTTATTCGGTATGTGGACTATGCTTTATTCGTTAAAACTATTCTCAATTAACTTGGATATTTTATAGCTTTCAAGGCAAAAATGTTATTGTTTACCATGATAAATTATATTATGTAGTAAAACCGTTTCTTGACACACAGAAAAGAATCTTCAAATCCATATTTGTGTATTAAGTTTAAATTGATTGATCTAGAACTGTCAGTTTAATATATAATATTTTTATGGTAATTCCAGATATGCGTCTCTGTAAAATGGCACCTTCTCTTGTGGCTGCCTCATGTGTTCATGCAGCTCGTACCTTTCAAGGACTGTACGATTGGCCTGAGCCCTTGAAACAAATATCCAAATATACTGCAGAAGACTTACTTCCGCTTTCTGATTTATTAACTAGGTATATATTTCTTTGGCGACATAACACATTTTTATCTGACAAATTATCCTTTTTTTTCTTGTCAAATGCTTGTACCTGGACTATTTTTGAATATTGTGATGGTTTGGCAATCTTTCAAATTTAAAGTTATTCATTTAATTTTCCGAAATTTTCACTTTTTCTACAAACAGAATTAACAGAACCATGACACATTCAGTTCTGAAAACATATTGTTTTGTCATATCTCTTTATTTATATTTATAAGAACTTTAAAAAAAAAGAAAAGAACATGATGGTTTTAATATGGTTTCTATGTAATTGTTTATAAACGATTTGAATTTTTAGACTATAATTTAACCTAACTACGTGTTTTAAAAATGCAAGAACTTAGTTGTTAAAGAGCATGCAGAGACCAGATTCTATTTGTCTATGTAACTGTTAATATAAAGTATTTTATTTATCCATTTCATTGCTAGTAATTAAATTTTAATATCTATCGGGATATATTGCCATTGGTTTGTTGCATATCCACCGTCAGCAGTTTTAAAAATAAAACTTGATTCAAATAATTAGTTTGTTTATACAATATTTTATATTGTAACCATATAGCTTTTAAAATTGCTCAGATACCTGTATGTATTTAAATGATATTTGTTTTTCACCTTTTGAACATTTGACGGATGGTCTATTTGATAGACCAATCCTAAAGTGACAATTATGAAGAAAGCTGATTTTTATTGTTTCTTTCAGAATGTTCACAGCCAAATGTGATAGTCAAAAAAGACAACGCTCACAGGTAGAGGACCCTGAAGACCAAGGATATGTCACCGGGAAAAGTACTCCAGAGAGTGTTGGTAAAAAGAGGCGGAGAGAATCAATAGATAGTCCAGATACATGATATTTACTTAAAAAATTTTGTACATTGTAATAATTGTATATATGCATAGATGTATCTTGTGGTCTTGGCGTCAAAAGGGTGTATCAATAAAAATTCAAATCTGGAAGAATTATTTTATTTTTAAATAACCTAAAAACAATATGCGTGTTTTCAATTTGTAATGATAGTAAGGTAAAACTATTATCTGTGTAAAATGCGATTTTATTATTTAGATTATGTAATTCTCTTGAAGTGAGATTTCGTTCTAGTCTTTTGCTGCTTTCATACGGTGCAAAATTTGGTATTAGTAAATCATTTTTACCATTTCTCTTGAGAGATAGTGGTAGTTTTAAAATTACAATCTAAAACTATAATATCAGATGATGTATATGTCAATTCTTTTTTCGTGAATGTAACGTGTTCAAGTAATAATTCGTATTCGCATTTCAATTCAAATTATATCTCACTTCTAACTTTTATCTTTCTACTATTGTTTTTATGTCTATCTGTATGACATAAGCAATATTAAAGTTTGTCTTTTTGTTGGTACACCTTTTTGCCAATTGATTCCTTGTCTGTGTTATTAAGCTAGCATTATGAATCGTTATGTTGTAAATATTGGTACAAGTTAATATTATGTGTAACTGCAGATAATCAAATTTTCCATTTCCTTGAAAATATGTCTTTAGTGTATTTTACTGCATGTGTATTGAGAATGACATAAACAATATTCACATGAATCATTTGATTGAAAACATTTTATAAAAGTTGAAACCTGCTATTACATTTAACCCTGATAAATATAAATGTTTATAAAACAATGTTTATGTAGTGCCTTCAAAAAATAAAAATCATCTATATTGCCAGTTTTATAAATTATGAGGCTTTTTAATTTTCATATCTATATATAATAATATGGAGCTTCATTAGTTTGAATTTAGAATGGGGTATAGTGCAAATCTTATGAAAGTTTTCTCTCTATTGATTGTCTTTTATGATTGATTTTTTTCCAATATAATATGGCTGTTGATGATAAGATTTCTTAAATTAAGTCTGATGATAAATTTCAGTCTTTTCACCCTTAAGTGCTTTGAGTGAATTAGCTTCATCTTCATCGGTGAATTAAAAACTAAAGTGTTCATTTGAAAAACATTTGCTGCTGTATTTCTTAAAAATGAATATTTTTTTTATTTAAATTGACAGATTCACAGAAAGCATGACACAATTTAAAAGTTTTTTTTTGTTCTTTTTTTAAGTGTCGATGTATTTCAGAAAATTTGTGTTGAATTGTGATAAAAACTAAAAATTGGTTCTTTGTATATTATTCAAAATATAATGTATGAAACTTTGAAATGCATAATTAAAAATAATATTCTAGCTTATTTCCTCCATGATAAATTTCTTTATTGTGTCAGGTTAATTTATGAATGTTTTATTCACCAGTTGAAAAAAAAGGTTGATTTTCATAAATACATTTTATGGACATTCTCTGTTGATATTGGAGATAAATAATTACAGTAAAAAGAATAATTTTTGTCACATTTTAGGCATTGATCAAACGTTTTTGATCAATGAAATCTAATCTAAAATGATTTACTTAGTCAACTTATCACATGTTGTTTAGTAAATGAAGCAATATATCAATAACTATAAAGAATACCGTATCAAAGTAAAAACCTACAACTCAAATTATGAAAATAAATATAAGATAAATCTCTTTATAACGAATACTGAAGTAACGAAATTTCCCATTTAACATGTATTTTTTGCTGTCCCGAACAAGCGTTTACGCAATATGTAATAATAATTTTCTTTTATTCAGTATAACGAAACAAAAGTGGTGGTCCCACGAGTCTAGTTGTAGTGGGATTCAACCCGTACAGGTAAATGAATATTTTCAGTCATTCTATTTGTTTTGAAAGAGTTTTCTGTGAAATGGCATAGCACTGAATACATAAGATATAATTTGAGCTTAATAAGTGTTTAATCTAAAAGTGTAATGTGGTTATAGCAAGATTACTGTCTATGTTGGTTATAGTATTGATTTGCAAAAGAGAATGTTGTGATTAGGTAATTTTTTTATGTTATATGTAAAAGATTTTTTAAACATACTCACTGTTAATTTGAATTCTAACCAAAGTTTAGAAATGTTAAAAGTTAGTTTGAGATTCTATTGTTAAGACTGGATGTTTTTTATTTCAATACGTCTTTCAGAAGTAAATAGTTGAGGTTGGTTGAGATTAATAGATAAAATATTTTGGCCATTGATAATTTTGTATAAAGGTCGTAAATTTTATTGTTATTTGGTTGCTCATAATTTCTTTTTGAAAGTTGTAATTTATCTGATGGGACTGCATTTGCTGCACCATGTTGTTAGTGATAGCGAAATTAAGAATATTGGTGATGTTGATGAAATCAGCATGTGGGTTGAGTGGCTTCAATTGTAAAAATCAGTGTTTTTTAAAAATTTTTGATATCATGAAAAAGCAAGGGGTATTTAGAATTTTTTAAAAAAGATTTTGTTTTACCAAATGTGAAAAAAAACTCATAAAATATACTGGACTGGTAACGATATTTCTTATTAACCGCTGGCAACACTGATTGTAGTTTTTTTAACCAATATGTATGCAACGAAGCACAAGGAATTTACTGCAAATTGTATGTATAGATCTAGTTTTATATGCATACAGTTCAGTCTATTTTATTCATGTAATTGCTATAATTTAAATTTTGTACATTTTATATTATGATCAGATAAAATTTTCAGCTCAAATTAAAGATTGCATATATTATTTATATCAGTAAAATGAGAATTATTTTGTTATTTTCAACCATATAACGTTGTTATCAATATGACGTGTAATTGAATTAGTGTGGTTATACTGAGTTAAATATATGGTTCTTTGTATAAAATTTAGAATCATATTCAAGTCATGAATGTTATATAAATTTTTTGACCATTTATTTGTAATGTTTTCAACGAACAGACGACGTAAGAATTATCAAAGATTGTTAAAAACAGCTTAGATTATCTAAACAATAAATGGTTCCTATTTTTTAAGTAGAGAAAAATGACACTAAATTAGTTCTGTAGGTTACTTATTATTGTGATTATTAATTTATACTTAATTTCAATTGATTTTAAGGTGAAAATAAATAGTCCATTGCTAGTGAATTCTTAAATATTATTATTAGCTTAGTTTATTAGCTGTAATTTACAAAATTCTTTGTTTATTTTGCATCTTTTTTGTTTCACATTATATTCCATTGAAATTTATGTTTAAAAAAAAAACAAAAGCTTCATACCAATTTCAATAATTATTACTTTCAAAACTACATATTCACATGCCACATCTTGATACAAAAACTTTGTAATTATAAATTTTAATATTTTATACTATCTAATTGAATCATCAAATATTAAAAAAAAAATACTGAAATAAAACATAGTTGGTGCTAGAACTCAATTGATTTTATTGTTTTTTATGGCTGTATGTTTTTTAAAATGAAATAGCTGTCTCAAATTACATACTGATGAGATGGCTTGATTTTAAAAAGTGGTCATTTAAAGTTTAAAACTACAGTGTTTTCTATTCTTGTCAACTTTGTTCTTGTTGATGATAGCAAATTTGTATGCTATGTTGAATATAATTGGTATACTGTTTTAGGCCTTTTGTGTGCTCCTTTGCATTGTTGTTCATAATATAAAATAAATAAACCTCTTTATTGCATAATATGTTTGTGTTTTCTGTAATTGACAGAAAAACACTTACCTGACTTATTTAATTGTCTATATAAAATTATCAAATAATAATTCTCATTTTTTAATTGTTGAAGAAATACTGGATGTGCTAGGTCCCATTGGTTTATAAATATATGTCGCCTTTAAATACAATTGCATACCTTTTAAATGTTGATTATAACAAATTATTTGTAATAATCACTTCATACACATGCCTAAAGATAGTTCTAGACATGCATTGATTCTTATGATGATAGATAAATGTTTGGTTATTCTCACATTATGTTCATTGGGTTCTATCTCAAATATTCATACGAATTAACGCATATTGTAGAGCTAGCGTTATACGCAAATAAACATATTTATTATTAAATTTGAAATCTACGCTTATATGATATACGAATAATAATAATACGCTTACGTTACCAAGTGTTGAATGCTGTGACTAGTTAAGGGGTAAGTCTGTGTCGAAATAATTGTGGTATATTGTATTTTTCTAAATGACAATTTTTTAAATGATAATTAGAATATATTGCCAAATGAGAGCTTATAGCTATGCGTTATAACTAGATCATTAACCTGTAACATTCAATTTTACATCAGCTAAATTCCAAGTTTTTTTTTTTTTTTTCATGGTAAAGTATCTTATAAAAAAATGTTTGTTAAATATATTTACGTATAAGATTACCATGTCTATTTTGGAATAGTTCTTTTCTTTGAATTTATAGATTCATATTTTTCCTAAACTCATGTCTCATATATTCCGAACGTATTCCATGAAGTGTTTTTTCTTTATAATAGATTAAAAATCTTTGGGTGATTTTTGAAAAACAAAATGGATATAAATATAATATATTTTCAAGACCGATTGATAATTGTGATCTTATTTGCAATCTGGGCTTCACCTTTTAGCATTTTCATACAGTATATATGCAGATAAAATATACAACAGATCAGTGGTCATAAAAAAAATAATAACCAGGGTGGTATTTAATTATAACCCCCCCTCTTTTTTTTCATCATATTAAAGAAAATAGTTCGAATGCTTGAAAAAATTTCGTCAAAATTAAAAAAATGCTCATATGCTAATTTGAACAATTGTCCTTAATATGATGAAAAAAGGGAGGGTTATAGTTGACAATCACTTTTCATCAAAATATTTGTTAAATGTACTTAAAAACTAACTTCCATGACAAAAAAGTGGCAGGGCGGTGACATGGCCCGAACAGAAGTACCAGGGCGGTGCCCTGGCTTGCTCTGGGCCCACTTCACCGCTGTAACGAGATATATCGAAAAGTGTGTAGATTGCAAATAACGATATGTGGAGGACATAATCGACTAATTTTGATATAAAAATAAGTTTTTATCAGTCAATAGTATTAATTATTTGCTTATATACAAAATAAGCAGTGTGTACGGGTATGTATACTATATTTCAATATAGAATATTTTCATACATCTTGTGTTATTCTTTATATAAATTATCATCTGTTCACAATAAATTCACTGTAATCTACCATGGCTAATTGTTCGATGAAACTTATTCACATAATAAAAATTTTCCAATAATATTAGCTTATGGCTGTCAATTTACTGGTAAATAAAATTAAATCGCAGTGTGGTCTGATAGCGTATCGCTCAAACATCTGTATTTCGCTTTAAATACACATTAATTATGTTGATTTTTAATGCAAATACAGGACACAAGCATGCGCACTTATGAGCTTACACACTTTAAGCATTTCATTATTTACGTAAATTGTTTATAAGTAATAATTATAACCAAATAAAAGCATGAAATTTCCGGTCACTTACATAAATAGAGTCAATGGGTCTATTTGCATTTTTCACAAGAACTACTCAAGATTCTGCAATACTTAATTATATTGAATATTAGAATTACTTGTGAATTTTGTGAACTAGTCATTGTTATTTGTTTTATTTATATGTAATCTATTTACATCTAGTTATTACTTTTGTTTTCTATGAATATGTGTTGATTTTTTTTTCTTTTCTTATTTATTTTGTCTATGAGTTATGATCATATTCATATTCTGTTACATTTTTTTTTACCGAAGTATCTTCACACCTGTCACTTTGTCTAATTACATTTAAAAACTCTGTATAATATTCACTACTATGGCATCAGTTTGAAGTAGTAACAAAAAAAGTTTTGAGAAGACTATTTAATGGTTAAAGCTTCACATAAGAATTGTCTCAATCAATAAGACACGAATGTTTATTTATACTTATTCTTGTTTAGTAATACTATAATTTCTACCAATTTCCTATCTTGTTACTGTTTTGAACTGATTTGACAATATAAATTTAAGAATTAAATAAAATCTGACATCTTCGAGATTTACAATTCATCATTTTTGGGAGTTAGTTCTTAATACAATCTTGCTACATATGTAAACACATTCCAATCGTAGCATCTAAGGATAAATCATTTCTCTTTATTTTCACTTATTTTTATGAAATTCTCTTTGCAAATGTGACATTGTCATGGCATATTTATATTGAGGGTAGGCTTTGGTTTTATTAACATTTTTTCCAAATCTTGACTAAGACATCGGTGTCCAGAAGAAGTTAGATCTATATCATTTTGGTCCAATTATTAAAATCACGGGGTTTTAAAAATCCAGCAGATGTGGGAATCGAACCCACATTCTTGCATGCTAACCTTTAGGTTACCGGGAAGATAATAGATTTAGGATAGCAAAAATGAACCCATGAAGACTATTTCAACTGAATGGAGCATGATTGGAATGTGTTAGTTAAACATTTTTTTATGTACATTAGAATTTTCTGTTTATATTTAAGTTTATTACGAAGAAATTTTGTAAAATTGAATACTATGATTGAAATAGTATTCTTTGTAATTCTGTAAAATTACATTCACAATATTGAAGTGTAATTTGAAATAAATATTTTTGAATGAAATATAGCATTTTTAATTATATAATAAATGTGTTATATCTTACCATTTGGTTCCTACAATCTGGTAGGATTGGGTTATGCTGCAAAAACAGATAGCTTTCCGATTTCGAAACTGAGTAACAACTGTGTGTTCGAAACTAAGTAACAAGTGACTGTGTTATATTAAATACACTACTATTGATTTTTTTATATGAAATAAATGTCTAAAAATATCAAAATTTCAAACGGTTGGTAGAACATGTTCGATGCTTGATCATGTTTTTTGATCGCTTTGAGCATTGCGAAAACCTCTTAGGTTTTGAAAATAGACTGAAATATGACAATTACAACGGCAGTAAAAAGGGCAGCACTAATAGGTCAACACTTAAAGTCAGGAAACATACTAGAAAACACTTCTCTGTGACGATAACATACCAACCATGCGGGAATAATAAATTATTTCTTACTGTAGTTGCATAATATTATGGAGTAAACGTTTTTATTAGGACCTTTTTACTAGGATGGTATCTTAAATACTTATTTGTTTACAACTAATTCAAATGTTAGTTATAATGGATTTTAATTAATCACTAAGACATGAAATGTCTAAAGATATTAAATGAATTTTACTGTTTTTTTGTGCTTCAGCTAGAAGTGCGTACAATTTTGAATTACTTATACTCAACAGAGTGGTGCAATCTGAAATACAGTAGCTACATGTATAACCAATTTATAATATATATGGTAAGTATATTAACAATTTTATCTACTTATTACTCTTCGGTGAAAATTCACTATCTCTATAAATTTTATAAAATATTTATTTTTCATATCATTGCTTCCCCTGAATAAAACATTTTTTTGAACTCATTCCTTTCATATACATAATTTTGTAATTCAATTTTATTACTGGTGCTAGTAGTGGTGTAGTAGGGCTAGGGCGCTGCTCCGGTTCTTTTCGAGCCAGGATGCCGCCCTGCTACTTTTTTTGGCATGGAACTTACTCTTCATGCACATTCAACAAATATTTGATCTTTATAAGTGTTTGATAACTAGCATATGAGATGATTTAAAAAATATGGTATGAATATTTTTTTAGCATTCCAACTATAAAGGGGGGGGGGGGAGATTTAAAATTAGATACCACACTTTTTTATTTATTATCCAGTGGGACTTACCCCATATTAATAAATACACATTACAAGAATTAAAGAATTACAAGTCTTAATAAAAGAATTATTTTAAACTAAAAAATGTTTTGATCCACAAACATATAAGAAATAGGATAATTTAGCTTTTTATTTGACAAAACCATTTTTTTTATTTAACTTTTTTTATTATAAATAGTGGCGTTAGTAATAAAAAGTCACCCATAATCTGTGTGAATTATAAAACTTCAAATGAAAATACTTTTTTTCGACAATTCTTTTATTATTAATTTAATACAATTTAATTTCCTTTGTATCGCATGCTAGCATTATTTTAACATTCAACTAATTTTTGTACGTGGTTATTTAAAAAAAAATTGCTGATTTTGACAAAATGACGTAAGGAATTTAATCTTATAGTAGTATAAATCGCTGAGACTAATTATGGTAAGACTTATATAATATGATAATAATATAAATGTGGGCAGAATATCGTCTGTGTGCACCCTGTCATTAAAATCTGATAAAAGATGAAAGCAGATTCTATTCTTAGTATGACGTTCTTCTTAAGCGTACAGGATGACTCAGATGTATCGAATACAAAATGCGTCGGATCCAACGTTCATGCGGTTCTCTATTGATGTCATTTCAAGAGATCCAGCAGGATGGTATTCTACTATCTCCCCCATTGTTGTCAATGCGATGATATTTACCGCACTTTGACGTCTTTCGCTTTTGTTGTAGACTGAACCAGTTCAAAAGGATTGAAACTAAGAAGCAACCTGAGATCTTCATGTTTGCATTTTGTCGATAATCAGTGGCGGGTACTTTTACCTCCTATTTAATTATAAAGAAAAACTAAACTAAAATATATCTCCCCGGTAGCGTAATTGGTAGTGTGCGCGCCTAGCAATACGGCGCATGCGGGTTTCATTCAAAATCTGTCGGATTTCAAAAATCCAAAAATACAGGATGGATGCCCATCGTGTTGAGCACATTAAATTGTCTGACAAATAATTCTCGTGAAAAATTATCTGTCAAGGCGTGTTCACACTGCGAAGATCCATATACTCCACTTTCAGAGTGGATATTTATACGCTGTGTAGATCCATATGCTCCACGTTAAGAGCGAACATGATATAAGAAGAAAATATTTTACCAGATAAAAAGAGTCGCCTTTGTGACCGAATTGACAAGCAAGCGCAATTCGATAAAATTAGCATAAATATTAAAAAGAAAATCAAAGATACCAGGCTGGATACATGATGGATTGAGCGATTGGCTGTCAACCAATTTTGATTGAAAATTGATAATTTATCCCAATTGGCCAACTGAAATTGCTCCACGCTATCTTAAAATTTTACTTCCTTCCAAGATTATTCACTGTCACACTACCATATTTTTTTAATTTCTTCCAAAAACTGTGTTTTCTCGTTTTTTTTAGCTTTCGCATGAATGCATTATTCTACAACTTCCTTCACAGATTTCTAGTAGAAGTAATGTTTAAATCATAAAAAATCCTATAATACAATTAAAAATAAATATAATTTCAACATTTGGCACATACAACTTATAATCCGCGCACGAATAATCGACAGTGCATTGTATTTAAAAATATGGTGATGCCGATTATGATGAAACCGATGAAAGTTTTTTGTATTTTGGTCGCAAAGATACAGAATGGATTTAAAAAGTAAAATACATAATATTTACTACTCTCTTTTGCATGAAGCACTACTAATGGATGTTTTAAATAATCTAAAGATGTTTGCGGAGATCTTCATCTATGATGAATATGTGTGGTGGAAGTTTTTGATGATGAAGATACCTTTCATAGCGCACGATTCTCGCAAAGCTACACTCACTTATTCGTGTAGTAATCATTCATACTAACAAACACTAAAAATATATCCGTATATACACAAAACTGTCGGCGTTTCTTAAGGGTGGAAAGATTTATGGCGGAAATCCTTCACGTTTAACACACCAGAAACTAAAAAAATATAATTTATTGTTGAAATAATTCTATAATAATTTTCTACGTCATTTTTGAATTGGGGGATGAAACTATTAGTTGAGACAACATGGCGGTCAATAGACAATTATAAACTAAACTATCTCATTTGACAGTAAGATTACTTCTGTGAAATTGAAGCAATTTGTGTTAAGCTGACGCTGATGTAATGAGCTGAGATTTTGATGAGTATTCTAATTACAAATATATCGATGGCCATAAATTGACATCACGTATCATACATTGTTCAGAAATAACAAGAAACCTAATAAAAATAAGCATTGGTACATTAAAGAAATTGAAAGACACTTAAGAGTGAAATTACGTTCATTATCTTTTAAAAAACTTTATTTGATATGCATTCATTTCTAAATACTTATTTTTTAAAAGGTTTTTAATCATTCTAAACAATTTGAAAAATTATGATACGTGTTGTCAACTTATGGCCATCGACATATTTGATCTATTATGCATAAAACATAAATTATTCTTCTTCCATATCTGCTCCCTAATTG
Source organism: Rhyacophila evoluta (assembly GCA_022683975.1). NCBI lineage: Eukaryota > Metazoa > Arthropoda > Insecta > Trichoptera > Rhyacophilidae > Rhyacophila > Rhyacophila evoluta. Next base: position 6,012 of record JAGVSQ010001655.1, on the reverse strand, counting down.
GAGCATATGAACACCACGTGCCGCCTCCAAGAATACCTGTTTCCCGCCAGTATTCTTGCGAACATAAGTTAGTAAAGTTCTAAATATTAATTGTATTAACGCTAATTGCTAATGAAGGATATCCGATAAACCAATATGTAAATATAACATCAGTTCCACGCTATGGGAAGGAGGTGCCGTTGTGCAATTTTTCTGTTTTTTACTGATTTATAGCTTGCATATTTTTAACTTTCTAGCTCTTATCTGTGTTTTATTTAGTTATCTTGTATTTTATAGCATACTTGTTGAAATTTTGTAAATATTGAGCGCAAGAATACTGGCGAGTTTATTTAATTTTTCTTACAAAAATACGCCTATCATGTTTAAGCGCCTTTGTACGGTGTGACTACTTAGAAGCAAGCTAGAATGTTGAAAATTAACAGTGAATATAATATAAAGAAGTTGTTCCGTAACCTTTTTGGCACAAGGGCGCTATCTACCCACGGCGCGGCACTGTTTCTTCCCAATTTGTATAATAAATATTGTTAATATTCAGAGTAGTTTTATTGTTAGTTGCTATGATTATATACCTGATTTTTTGGCGGAGATGTTAGCGTGCGCGCTTCAGACCGATGGATTTTGGATGAAATTCCCACAGCAGTGAGATTTTTGAAAAACTAAAAATTTAGAAATGTGCGTGTGACAGGTGTAAACAACTAGTTGTCGTAAAACACTGTCAAAGCCTATAAAATTCTAAGATTTATACGTCCCTAATGCTAAGATAAATACGGTAATTTATTAAAATTAGATTGCTTAACATCTTGAGAAGCAATGAAAATTATTTTGATTACGTAAATAACATTTTAGACTTATTTTAAAAGAAAAATTAATGATACTGCGATTTAATTTATGGTAAGAAACAAAAATGGTTAATTGAATTTGAAAATTTGTAAGATTTAATTACGCTTTTCACTATTTAATTTCCGTTTTAAAATCAATCAAAACTTGACCGCCGGAAAACAACTTGGCTTTACTAGATCTAATTTGACAGCTGAAGTCTCAAATGCAATGCATACATATTTGTTCACTTCGCGATATCAAATTGAAAAAGTCACAATTTAATTAAAATTAACAATTTCCATGTAAACGCTGACTTCAATAAGACGAAACCTATTTGAGTCCACGAAAAAAACGAAAAAAAGTATAAAATAGTAGATGACAGATCCGATATCGCAAAATACGTGTTTTGAGTTTTGAATGTAAAAAAAAATGTGATGAATTCAATGCGATAGTAGAATATTTGCCAATATTCAACTTATATAGGGCATCTAATTTTTGGTAACACAAAAATATTATCATATCAACTATAGATAGGAAGAAGGACTACAGAATAAATTTTACAGGAGGCACACAAACGGATATTCAATGATTTTGTGCCAAAGTCCAAATCTACAAAATGAACATCTTTAAGTGTGTGAAGATTAAAGCTGGTGTTTTATTTACCCATTCTGATATTAATTTAATAAGTTATTCAGGAAAAAACAGTAAAATTGTTGTGTTGGAAGCTCTTATTCGCAAATCGCAAATTTGACAGGTCATTTTATTAAACTTAAAAGCTAAACTTAGATATTAATTTGGTATTTGGAGCTTATATCCTTTTAATAGAACTTGTATTTATTTGTATACATTAGCGTTTTCCAACCATTTTACTGCTGCGGGCTGGTGAAAATAGAAGAAATATTTCGCGGTAAACACAGAAATAAAAACAATTAATTTCTATACCATGTTCGCTTCTCAAAGTAGAATTTATCTATACAATTGGAGTATATGGATCTCTGCGATGTAAAGACGTCTTTACAGTCTATTGTTTGTCAGATAATTGCTCAGCCCAATGGGAATCCAGACCTGCATTTTTTTTTAAACCTGACAGATTCTGTGTTCACCAGTTAGCAAAATAGTTTTCCTATTTTCATCGGTCTGCCGGCGTAAAAGGGTTGGGAAACGGTTATCTTCCCGGTGGCGTAGTTGGTGACGGGAGCGTCTAGTAATCCGAAGAATACGGGCTGATTCCCCATCTTTCGGATTTAGAAATGCAGGACAGGGTTGAAAAATTGTCTGAAAACAATTCTCGTAAAAAATAATCTGTCAAGACGGCTTCACATTGCGTAGATCTATATACTTTCGGAGTGGATATCTTCAGACTGTGTAGATCCATATGCTCCACGTTCGAAGCGAAAATGACGGAAAAAATGTAATCAAAGATAACTAAAATGAACATATTATTTCTAAACTAAGATATTTAGATTGTCCTACAGTTGTGTTGATGTATCCAGTTGTACTGAACATATTTCTGCCGATATTGTGTCAGTGTGACAAGAACGCCGGAATCGATATTAAGGGCAAAACAAAATTAAGCAGAAGAAATTCTACAGAAAGAGGAAATGGCCGCTCTTGATGGTATCTTCATAAAAACCTAAAAGCTGTAATGAACCGATTGATTGATTACAAATATTAGATATTTTTATCTTTTGTAACCAATCCTCAGAGATGTTAAAATCTCACGTTTTGTATTTGTAATTATTTCTTATACGTAATTATTTATCGTGAAATTTAGCGAATATTTGTACATAATACTTCGAAGTTATATCGTATGTAAATTTCCACAGTCGGGTTTCAGTGGCGTAGCTACCGAGCAGTTAGAGCGTACCGCTCATGGGGGGCGCAAGTTCTGGCAGGAAGTAAAAAGCGTGATAGCGAGAGAGACAAAACTCTTTGGCGCAACAATTTTTCTTGCTCCAGGGCGATGAATATGTAGATATGCCAATGTCAGGCTTAGTTTAAGTCGATATGACACAGCATGCAATATGCTGTTAAGTAAAATGTGGATGATCTAGATCCTAGATCCTAGGATCATATAATGTTAAACATGAAATATTTAATATACAAATATTACCCATGGTATATGAATATAATTTATCTAGCGGAGATTGTAGCTCATCATATATGCTTTTAATAAACGATGAAATGATTATCTCAGACAAAATATCTGTGTGGTTAATATTTCACAATGTTTTGGTTGTAATACAACATCAGCATTCGGGTGAGTTACGTCCATGCAGATAACCAAAAGTGTTAACCGAAATAGCATAGTCTAGATATCTTTAACATAGTAAATATTATATTTTTACAATAATTTACCATACATCCCTGAATAATCTTTCATAACTTCTTCACGCTTATCTTCACTGTATTCTAGTCAACCATTTTACACCATTAAAATCATTGACAGAAATATTTTACGAAGAATCTTTTATAAAAGATTTTACAGTGTAATATCCTATATTTAAAAAATGTTTCTTTTATAAAAGATCTTTTATACGATGTTATAGATTGGCATTTTTTTTATAAAGTTTTGTTTTTCGTTTGACAGTTCGTTTGAAAATGGAATACATCAAGTTTACACGGTGTGTTTTCTTAACATGATTGTTGATTTCGGAAACAAAAAATATGAAATGATAGTCACCTATGCAATCTAGGATAATAATGATTGATTTTCTTACTGAGATTTCTTCGGAATCACCTTTGTTTATATCCGATCTTGCTGCGTGAATATTTGAATTATTTATAACAATATAATATATATAATAAATGACGTACGTAAGTCGAGGTATTATTTTAAATTCTTCTATTAAATATTTAAATGGATACACGGAATCTGCTTAAAATTTATAATACATTAAAAGTATATTCGCTACTCAAAAATACACGAAACGAAGAAGTGAAAGATTATAGTATAAATAAATAATGATAAAAGCAAACATTAATATTTGAAGATACCGTTATTTTTAATTGAAACGATTTTAATGAATACGGAACTCAGTTTCGAGTGAGTAAGTTAAAACGCTTTCTGGTTATCTACCAATTTGGCTTTCGCCATTCTAAATCTCCCTTTGCGAATGAGTTAACTCAATTGCCCCCCGTCTTTGAGGGGATTTAGCCCCCTCGAAGCAGTCTCTCTTTGTGATTCGCATTTTCTCTTTCCCGATAGACGCTGGAGAGTGAAAAGCGGTGGTGTTAACGCCGGACACTCTTCTTGTTTAGTTGTACAGCCCTGCAATGCGAATGTTTGTTACGTTAGTATTATTTGCTAAGAATTAATTATTTGTGGAATATAATTACATTAATCAAATAAAACAACTTTTCTACTACAAATTCAACGAAAATCAGGGCCGCATCGAGCTAATATTCAGATCGTACACCGCAAAAAAGCGTTTTAATACAATGGGCGCCAGTGGAGGGCAAGGGAGCTTATCGTATATTTATCGGTATTATTTATGTTGAATTTCCTTTCAATAACCCGCGATGGTTAAACCGTGACGCTACAAACATAAAGCCAAAGTGCCAGAAGTGTCCCAGGAGCAGCTTCCAAAGACCTTGGATGGCATACACTAGAGTGTGCGTGATTCTTATTCTAGCTAATTGTGAACTGTTAATATATTGTCTTGTTGATAAGAGACTTTCTCGCACGCCGTAAGATTACGCATTTTTTAAAAGCTAGAAAATTATCCTTCCTAGAAACCGAGTCGCAATGGCCGGCTAATCCGACAAATGGTCAAACTGACTTGAAAAGATCTTCCCTTTCAACCGAAATATAGGGACATTCCCAGAAGATGTGATTGTCATCCTACAAGTCGCCATCTATTCAAGTAGGAAATTCGATAAGATCAAGCTGACAGAGCTTGGAGGCAATGTTGACTGTATATTTCATGAAATAAAATAAAATTAAGTAGCTTATTTGTATTGTAACGTTAAGGATGTTGTGTGTATATATCGACAGCTATAAAAATTATCAGAATACAATATTATATAATACATGAACGAAATCATATTATCATTAAATTACAATTACTACATCAACATTATAACAATAATGTGATACTAATATTTTGATGAATTTAAAAATAATTCTGACTATTATCTTACAAAATGTAATATAAGAAAGTTACAATAGTTGGGAGATTAAATTTAATGTACATAAAACATGATTACTCGATTGTACTAATTAATAGTAGCATGATATAATTGAAATCTGCAATTCAAACTTAAATAAATGATTTTAAGTTTTATAGGTTAACGATAAAGATTTACTTATATTTATATATCCGCGCTTTTAAATATAGGATAATAAATATGAGAATGAGAATGGCTTATGCATTTATAAAAAAATAAGAGTCTATGTAGGTTAGTTTGTTAGAAAGTTAGAATATAAAGAATACAGAGAAAGAGTATTAGTGTCTGTAAAATAGCTAACGAAGTGGCGCATTGATATCGTGTGACAGAAACGTGTAAATAGAGTTACGATAGAAATACGATATTAAGGCGGAACGTAATGTTTGAAATTTTTCCTACCCTGCCACCTAGCGGAGTTTTTTCGCAATATTGTAAATTATGGAATATTATTATTTGAAGCTATTATTAATATTTAATTACCACTGAACGTGAGATGAATTCATTTTATTGTAATATAATCTACGATTGAGTATAAAGGGTAGGGTGCGCGCCTAACATCCTGGAAGTGCGGGTTCGATTCCCACATATACCGGATTAAAAAAAATATGGAAATCCAGGATTTGATGCCTATTGGATTAAGAAATTGTCTGACAAGCGATTCTAGTGAAAAAGTCTGTCAACGTAAGTCTTAACAATTGGCAAACTATAAAATATACGTACTATTAAAATCTATATACTTTTATACATTTTCAATAGCAAACATATTCACACTGTGTAGACCCTAGTTTTCTAGTTTTGGAGCAAACGTGGTTAAAAAAATGAAAAAAATGTTGAAAGTCATTACATTTTCTTGATGTCTTTTTGTATCGATTTACAATCGTCTTTACCATTGACTGCGTGTAGAAATTGAAACAATATTCGGTAAAATAAATTAATTTACATAAAAAATATAATATAATATACATGATAACTTGCTTTCCCCTCCACTACCCGCCACGTCTCCACACCCGTTATGCGGGCGTA